>UESW01003329.1:0-59578 GCA_900491605.1 Calamus simplicifolius | reverse complement strand
AAAGGCAACAGCTTATCCCTTGATGACTACTGTCACTGCTCTCTGTTTCTATTCTGAAGGCGAAGGCCAACAATTTATGCCCTGCTAGCCAGCGTCACTTATAACAATATGACTGGATAGTGTTTTTCATTTCAATTCATAACAACTTCTCATTTTTAAGTGATATAATGATTCATCAACACATTAAACAACTAGAGTCAAAAGAAATATCTTTGATATACTTGCATGAATATAAATCATGATGACTTAACATTGGTAAATCTGGATATTCAAATAGTCTTTAAAGCAGATATTTTACAAAATTCAATTATCATAAAATATGAGGGAAAAGATTAGAAAATTATGAAACTTTGTTTATTTTCATGTAACAGTAATATATGACATATAATAGTATTTATGTAAGTAGGTACTATGCTGAAATTAGAATCAGTAAACTACACCAACTTTAGTTAGAAATAGCAATTTTGTATGATTTGTAAACAATGAAGAGTGGAAAACAAGATCTGAATCCATACAAATCCATCCATTACTAGCTAAAATATAAATTGTTAGCTATGTAATGATGCTTACCTCTCTATGATTTAAAGATTCTCTCTACCATCCTTTCTTTCTTCTTGCTTGCCCCAATTCTTCACCTTTGTCCTTTACTTCTCTAGCTGCTTTTCCTAAGTGGCTAGGATTTATAAATCCATATAAAAGGGCAGCAACCTTCTATTCATAGATGTCTTGAATCATGGGGTGTGCAACCACTAGATAAGAGTAGCTAAGTATCATGCTATGGTTCAGTTAGATGGCTGATCTGTAAGCATGAGTTGTTTACATTATTAGCCTTAAGCATGAGATGTACAAGCATGAATTGCAGCTCAAGGTCAAGCAATATGAGATGTCAGCTAAATACCCTGTCTGAGGTGTTAAGTCCAGCATGAGATGTCAATCCCTGCCTAAACATGAGGTTGCACAAGTAGGTTGTGCATTTAAGCTTGAGGTCTTTATTACTGTCAAGGATGAGGTGGCTTGAAGCATGAGGTGGCTATAATAACATTGACGATTGAACCCTTTAATTTTTCTCACAGCATCCTAAGTTCTTGCTTGTCATAAAAATTGAGTCCATAATAATATAGTTCCTTTACAAAGAATTCAATTCCATGATCATATAATACTCTTAGTTCACATGTACCAATGATCATATCATAGGCACTAATATGATAGAATATTAGATGGCCCTCAAGTACTTGAAATCCAAATTAATCAAAATCTGTATAAACCAGTTGATACAACAACCATCAGTTGGATTGTTTCATGCAAGAACAAATGGCTGGATGTTCATCAGATTTATATGTAACTAGCAACCCAATTTAAATTCTGACCCAGGTATGTGGGGACCATAAATTTGACTCAAAAAGTTCCATCTAATCTGAACCTTCAATTACTGCAAATTGTTCATATGCTCTGGGCTGATAACTCTATAAATGCTAACAGTCTAACCATGTGTGCAAATGGAACCTATTAATTCCCAAACCAACGTTCTGTTAATTATACTTTCTGTACCAGTTACATAAACATTTTTCTGGGGACAAAAAAACCCTTTTTGGGGATTCATTTCTCTGCAACTGTGATATGCATGTTATAATGCTGCTATGTTTTTTTATTGCATGCCTTGATTTATTTTGACTGGTCATGTGATGTGCCAGTCTTACTTAACGGTGGCCTATGTCCGGTCTAACCAGCATGCATAGCACTACTGCTTAACAAAATAATTTCATGTTCATTACAACAATGTTGCACATGCTTTTTCTCTTTCATTTTTATGCCCAGGTGATAACTTCCTTTTCATAAATTCAGTTGAAATGCAGTCTAAAAGATATTGTGGATGCAGATATTTTTTGAAAAAAAAAAAGATAATTGGATGTATCCATTATCTGATAGAGTGATAAATGTGCAGCCTCATGGTTTCTTCAACTGCTCCCCTTCTGTGGACGTACCTCCTAGTACTAGTGAGACGGTGGTGAAGGAAACCAATGCAACACCAAAGTTGATTCAGAATGGACTGCTTGCAAAGCTGTGAGGGGTGATATGAAAGGAGAAAATGGGACAAACAAAAGGACGTATGAAAGTTGCAATAAATTAGACTTTGGATTGTGTTGCTTGTTTTTGTCTTTATTAGATTTTGTTTAGTAAAGTTCATACTTCATTTGAGCCGCAAGTCTTCCATGCAGCTAAAAGAAATTCAGTGTAATGATAAATTTTTAGGATATGGTTTACTGTACGGAAAATTGCTTGGAAAATATATTGTTCTTGGAAAATTGCTTTGTTGTGTTATGTTTTTGTTACTATATAAATTAGGGAAATATTGCCTAGACATTGATGATGACCATGATGATTTTATAAACAAATTTCTGCCATCTCTATTTTTGTTTTAACTCATTTTTAAGAGCAATAAATCTTTGCTTTCAAAAGCAAGATTTTACAAATAATTTGATCCAATTAAATATTATATTATTAATCTCAATTAATTTAAGCCATCTATCACATAGATTAAGCTTAATTGGATATCCAATTAATGGATTTCATATATATACATCACATATACAAAAAGGTCTCTTCCTTGAACACAAAATTCTTTCCTTGTGATGAATCCTATTCATCAATTTCATATTCTCTCATTAAGATTGAGTCAAACCCGATCATAATTAATTGATCATCTAATCTAAATTAAGTTCAATTTAATTCTTATTTTATCTTCATCCAAAATCTTCTTAATGTGTGTGATCCATTAGGTCCTTTGACATGTTGGTAATAATCATGTCCCTAATATTGACCCTAAGGATGACTTGGTCAACACTTTGTCAAGTCAATTCTTTAACCAAATTAACTCCTTAAGTCAAATAATCCATGATTATAGATCATGAGCGGTCTCTAACAAAGCATCATGACCATCCAAGTATTAAGGGTTTTGTTGACGTGGTAATCAACACCTGTCCATGAATGGTTATCGTACGATTCAATCCCTTCATCACATATCTCAGATATCCCAGATCAATTAATGGTAATGTGTCAATCCTGTAATTGATCTTTGTTTACTTGATCTCAAGAAAAATTGACTCATATGAATTAGAACTTCGAAACCATTTCAAATTCCAACTCAATCTTGCAAGGATTTAATAGTCAATTTAATCCATCAAGTAGCCGTGGGATATAACCCTTTCTATCAAGGAAGATGAATCCTATCTTGATCAAACACCACCTTATTTACTTTATGTCATACCCAACCGACATCATATTTGCCATTCGTGGCTAGAGTAACGTTTGTATGTTGTCAAAGCATGACATTCCATATATGAGGTGCAAGGAAGATCTCAAGTCAAAGGATCACTCGCACCACTGTCATTAGAGATCAACCATCGACACTATATAGAATATCCATATGAGATCTCTGTGCGGGTCATCCAATGCATCATTACAATAATGAGCATCAACACACCTATCCAAGTATTTCAATACTTCAGCTTGCGAGATCAACTGCTCACCATAAGGGTAAAGATATGCAATGTGTGCTAGTCTCAACGGCGTTTGACAGTGCCTAGTCCTGTCTATGCATCGACTAGAAAAATTTAAAGAATCGAACCATAATGTACAATTTTGGATCTCACAATTTATAATCTCTATTACAAATTCTATATGCACAGTTCTTATTCTTTTGGGCTTTATCTCACAGGTAAAATATATCCAAATATATTTATAAGAAAAACACCTGAATGGATAAAGAAACCAATAAATTTAATTTGCATTCATAAAGAAATATGTACAGATTAGTATCTAATCCGATTGGATTTAGGGCACACACTAATATACAGACCATTTGGTTAATCATCACCGTTCCAAAATTATCTTATTTGATATAAAATATTTTAATAAAAAAATATAATCATAAGTCACTGTATTTGTTATGCCATGAGGATAAAAAGTAACAATACATGCAATACTAATAATTTCTTTAAACTTATTTGCATAATATATAATATATATTAATATAATATATATATAATAATATGTATAAATTATATATTAAGTGTAGGATTAATAATATATATATATAATGTATTATATAAATATTATAAATATAGTACATTATAACATTATATTATAATAATATATAATATATAATAATATAGATGATATATTTATTATATATTATAAAAATAGTTAATAATATTAATCAAATAAGCCCTTAACTTGATAGGTACTTTACGATCATATAATATTTTAGTTGTACTTTTCTATTTTATTCAACTTGCTTTAATTTTAGGGTATCGTCGAATTACAACTAGGGTGACGTCAAAATTCTTGCCTAGTTCAAATTTATCGTAGTGGTGTCATAAGTTTTTACCAAGGGTGTTGTGAGGTTTCAACTAGGTGTCGCGAAGGATTTTCGGCCAAAATCCTCCTGGGGTGTCGCGGGAATTCTCTCCGTGGTTAGTTATAAGCACGGGTGTCGTAGCATTGGTGCTAGGGTGTCATGAGGTTTCAACTGGGGTGTCGCGAAGGATTTTTAGCTAAAATCCTCCTGGGGTGTCGCGGGAATTCTCTTCGTGGTCAGTTATAAGCACGGGTGTCGTAGCATTGGTGCTAGGGTGTCGTGAGGTTTCAACTGAGGTGTCGCGAAGGATTTTCGGCCAAATTCCTCCTGGGGTGTCACGAGGATTCTCTCCATGGTCAGTTATAAGAACGGGTGTCGTAGCATTGGTGCTAGGGTGTCGTGAGGTTTCAACTGGGGTGTCGCGAAGGATTTTTGGCTGAAATCCTCCTGGGTGTTGCGGGGATTCTCTCCGTGGTCAGTTATAAGCACGGGTGTCGTAGCGTTATCGCTAGGGTGTCGTAAGGTCTCAACTGGGGTGTCGCGAAGGATTTTCAGCCGAATTGCTCCTGGGGTGTCGCGGGGATTCTTCTTCATGGTCACTTATGAGCATGGGGTGTCGTAGCATTGACGCTTGGGTGTCTTAATGTTTCAACTACGGTGTCGTAGATCTTTTTTTAGGTGAACATAACTTGGGTGTCGCGGGCCTGCTCTCCAGCATCAGTTATAAGCACGACACACCCTTTAGCAGTTAAAGACACCACATAGAACAAGCCACGATACCTCGGAAAGCAACATACGAAGATCGCGAAGGTTATAAGCATGGGTGTCGTAGCGTTGCCGCTAGGGTGTCGTAACGTTTCAACTACGGTGTCATGAATGATTTTTGGCCGAATTCCTCCTTGGGTGTCGTAAGGTTATAAGCATGGATGTCGTAGCGTTGTCGTTAGGGTGTCGTGATGTTTGAACTACGGTGTCGCGAAGGATTTTTGGCCGAGCATAACAGGGGTGTCATATTTGTTTAATAGAGGTGTCTTATTTCTTTAACTTGGGTGTCGCAATACTCCTGATTTTCTCCTGCGATGTCGCGAGACTTTTCTCCAGCATTCATTTGGAGCACGGGTGTCGTAGGCTTGTAACTACGGTGTCTTAACAGTAAATCTGGAGTGTCGTAGCTTTTATGACGACACTAGAGCTATATGGACAGGAAATAACGGGGAATATAGGCCGAAACACTCTGACGACACCCCAGTTCATAAGGTATAACATCCTAGTTAAAAGAGTATGACATTCGTGCTACAAAACAGTAAACTCTAAACAATAATGACTCCCGGAATGTCATAATTGTTTTGGTCTAAGGAAGTTACCCGTGCATTAAACGGTTGGTCACACATTAACTTCCTCTAACGATAACAAATAGTTGGTATAATAAAGGAGCTTTACAAAGAAGTGGGAACAAGGACTTTTTACTTCCTGCTGCGGATGACATTTCCTCCAGAAGTTTTCTTTCGATCGGACTCCTCAGAGCGAGGGCTCAGGATCTTGCTCAAACCTTGGACTGATTCCTTAGCATCCGAAAGCCAGGCGAGAGGGAAGAAAGAGTTTTTCTTGCACAGATGTAATCCAAGAAAAAATGATGGTAGAAGTAGGCTGGAGGAAAGGGCATTTTTGTCTGCACAGCAATTTTAAAATAAAGGTGAAGCGCTTTTAATGGCCGTCACGATCAGAACGTAACATCGTAGCAGAGCCATACCGTTCCGCATCGTTAGCCATGTAGGATCCACGTGGACCAACCAGGAGAGACGGTGCAGCCCACATAGGACTTGCTGCACCGGGGGCGGTGTACGAAGACTTTTCCTCTAGGATGGTCCTTCTTGGAGGTGGAGTGCTTTAGCCAAAAAGAATGTTGAAAAATAGGATCACAACATCGATATGAAATTCAAATCTAGTGCAATGAGAGCCACAAAATAGAGAGGAAGCAGTCCCCTAGAATGATTTGCAAGGAAATGTGAATTGGAAGCAGTAATGTTGGAGCATCCATTTCAACAGGATGTTTTAAGTATTACTGGACCAGGGTTGGATGGCACGCCACCGCATGGTTTACCTGTGATAACACATAAGAGTAGCACAATAATTGATGGCAAGATGAAAGGTATTGGCTTTTAGTGTTGCAAGGATATGAGACTGCATAGGATTCCTATGCTATGATAGCATCCTTGACAATTTTGGCTGGAGACTCTGTTGGCATTGGATTGGAGTCCTATGAATAGATCATAGCCTGCCTGGAGCTGATGTGCATACCAGAAGCAATGAAGCAAGTCCTAGCTTTGCTGTATGAGATGCAGAAGTTCAACAGAAAGCTAAAGGTAACATCATAAGCTTATTTAGTACTGATTTATTAATGAAAGCGCCGGAAGCGGGTTTTTGCGACGTAGTGTTCCATCGAAGAAACTAAAGCCCTTCGCTTTGGAATTATTTACAGAAGAAGCATCGTGGGTATGAAGTGTTATTGTTGCTGAGAATAGGGGAATTATCGGAAAGCTGGCATTGGAGTTTTTAGTATGGTAGCGCTCGTGATGTTCAAATGAATGTAGCTGGGATTGCCATACAAGTGCACTGGAAAGTGGATGGGGACGCGTTAGTACTCGACGTTAATAGCCCTTCGTTGTATTTGGCTGTAGATTGGGACGTAGGGCTTAGCTTTTATTAACAGGGGCTGGTAAGTTTTTGTTAGACGAGTTTTCAAGAAAACAAGTGCAGTAGATGTTTTACATTTATTTGGTGATCAATTAAAATATATTTTTTGTAACAATAATAATAACAAAAGTTGTATTGGAAAATGGATGTGGCCTTGTTTGTTTCGGAAGCTAATAAATATTTTTCCCCATCTGGCCGTAGACGGTGCACCGCTTTTATTTGCGGGGACCGACGGATCACAATGAAGAAGGCAAAACCCAAGCTTCAGCATTAATGAATTTAGATGGATTAAATAGCATGAAGGCGAGATAGGAAGGATTTTTAAAAAAATACATCAAATTTAAGGATGAGGATAAAGTTTTCCTAATTTATCATCGAAACTTGATCATTTTTATATGATATAAATGATATAATGGATGTATTAGATTTATATATTTGTTTTTATTATATTTTAAAAATTTAATCCTTATGTCATACTCTAAATATTAAATTTAGGTTTTTAAATTCTAATATATTTCACATATCCACCTATTTATAATAGGTTTTAGATTTTAAGTAATTTTTTTTTATAAAAGAATTATATCCAAAATTGCTGACTAATTCTTAAACGAGAAAAAAAATAGGATCGAAAATTCTTGCTGAAGAATGGCAGGGTTAGGGATGAGAAAAAATTATTTTCTATTCAAAGATGAAGTGCGTTGAAAGGCGAGGAAGGAGACGGAGAGTGTACCCTCTAGTTAAAATCCACCTTATTATCATTCTTACACAAAGCTTTACCTTGTAAGTCACCGGCTCCTGCTGTCAGCTAATGCTTTTTGCGGTGTAGATAGAATAAATGAAGATGCCTAATAATGTCACTTGATAGGCTTGGTTGCATTTCATGATTTAAACCGCTGCTCATGAACGATCTTCAATCAGTCCACCTGTTATTCTACTGCAATTGCTTAGGGCAAAATGCCCAGGACGACTAACCCAAATCATGATGCAGCCGATACTCATTACTCGGTAGCGTCGCAACACGTGTGGCCATAAAGGAAAAATGGAAGCACTTAATTGCCAAACCTGAAATACTTTTCTATTATTATTATCCTAGCATCAGTGGATGGTTGCCGGCCACAAAGAGAAGAGGGACATGGTTGTCGGATCCTGCTTGCAGTGTGAGAAGACAACAAAGAGCATTGGATCATTCTACTGGTTGTTCTGCTGGATATACGCATGTATAGAAATACTATGAACGTGAACAGCTTTGGCCTCGGTTTTTTTCCTTGGCCATGAACAGTATCATGCACATGAACAGTGCTTTGTACGTAAATAGTGCTATGACTCCATAATTAATACTCTACGAGGGACAGGTGGCTTCAACTCCAAACGTATCTTCTGCCCCAATGGGTGCACCTTGGGAACCACGTGACTAACTTTATCACCTATTGCTGTTTACGCAGAATTTCCACATGGTTTGCCAACCCGTTTCTCTTTTGCCAAGATCACGGGTGGTTACCGAAATACTATGAACCGTCGCCGATACTTATGGCACACGTTTAGCAGCTGTGTGCCCACTTACGAAGCCGCTCTTAGCGGAAGATATGATTCGGCTGTTATCAACAAAGGGTAAGAGGGACCTCCGAACAGGTATATAGAGACCCTGACTCACAACGAGGGGGGGAATGAAATTTCTACTCTCTCATTAAAGAAAACTCATGTTCTACATGTCACTGACTTGAGCGTCGGAGGGTCCCCACCGGAATCATCGGTCTGGGACTTTTCTTGCAGGTTCCCGGCTGAAGGAGGCGTTCCTGTCCTTCCTCTGAAGGCCCACGAAGCTTTCCTCTCACCTGACGCTTCTCAACAGTGATTTGGCGGTAACAGATTGGCGCGCCAGGAAGGGACATGTGCTGAAGGAAAGAGACCTCTGTCTCCCTGACCTATAAGTCTTTGTCCCCTCTAAGATAGCCATGGTGGTGACGCGCGTGCCGAAGGTCCTCACCAATCATGCCGGGGGGCATCCGCATAGCACTGAGCAGCAAAGGACCACTCTCTCTTTCTCTGCTCCTCCCTCACCACCAACCTCAGCTGCTCTAATTAACCAGCTGACCATCCTCAATCAACAAGTTCAAGCCTTAAATGCAGCAGTTCATGAGTTGTAGAAGTAACGCTCGTTGGCCACTCTGCAGTAGCCGAAGCCTCTCACATCTTCTATGATAGCTGCACCAATTAGCCAGTGATTCGCCCGTAGGAAATCTTCTCATAGAGAAGCTTTCACCATCATGCTTCACCTAAGCACCACCGTGAAGCTTTCAAGAGACTGCGGTCTCCTACCTTCTGCTCGAGCAGCCACTTCTCCCCTTACTCATCCTCTGAGCCATCTGGAAAGGACCCTAATCATGAGATGAAGGGGCATCTGGATGAACAACACCGGCGGCCAGAGGAGCTCAATCAAAGGTTCAATAATCAGTCAGAGGCGGCCATCCTTGGCGGCCTTCCTAAATGGCCTCTTCCTCCGCAACGGCCACAGCAGCCCCGAGGCTCCATGGAGGCCCAAGACTCCAAAGCAGCCTCCAGATCACGGCGGCTCCGGTTTCCTCCAAGGCAGCCTCCGGATCCCACGACGGCCCCTCACAGCAGCCTCTCGTCCTCAACGGTCAAGCCCCTCATAGCAGCCCCCGAGATCCCACGGTGGCCCGAGAATCCCACGGCGGCCCCGTTTCCTCCAAGGCGGCTCTCAAGTCCATGGCGGCCCCCGGCCTCTCCCCGCAGCGACCAAACGAGCGCCAGTTTCGCAACTACAAGGATAAGGCTCCCAGCCGTCTCACTCAACTCCTTTTCCTCCCAACTCTTGCTTCCACCTTGGTTGGGTAAGGTTTACATGCACGTAATATATTCATATAATTAAGAAAGGTGGATTGCATGCACGAGGTTGTGTGCACGCGATGGAAGTCTGTGCTATGGCTGCTGCATCTTAACGATCGTCTTCCAAAGCTGTGCTCGTACCGACTCCTCCCACGACATCGCCAGCTTCGGCCACCATCCCGGCCACGGCTGTTTGGCCGGATCCATGTATCTCGCATCGGCGAGCGACGACACCCTGGCTTCCGAGCCCATGCGGAAGCGCAGCTAATCTCTTTGATTTCAATGGCAATCTTTTCCTGTATCAGAGGATGCTTGCATAGCATTAGGAAGAACCAAGGTTCTTCTTCACTTCAAGGTTCTTCTTCAGTTGAGCCTCCAGTCCAATGTTCAAAAGCTTCTTGATGTCCCAGAACATATCAACATATCTCTAGAATACCATGGGGTTAAAGTCACCAAAAGCCTTGCTAAAGCGAGTCTCGAACTCATCGGAGTCCGAGAGAGCGTCTAGCTCAGCACCGAACTCCACTTTGAAGATCGTATCCATAGTCGATCTCATCAGAAGATCTTGCACATCTATTACTGTTGCAGCATTCACAGCATCAGAGATCTTTCTTGCTAGCTTTGCTGTCTTTCTTTTGAACACAACACTATAGAAATCTCGAAGAGCTTTGGTCGATAACTCACAGCTTGCAAGCTTTCTTCGGTGGCACCACTTCTCGCCATCCCCTGTAAAGATTCCATCACCAAAAGGATCCTTCAGTATGCGATAATTGTACTGACCCTTGCGGTATTTGGAAAAGTTAGACTTGAGAATGTGCTCAATGTTGCAGGATCAGCAGTAAAGATCTCACCGTGGGAAGGCTTGATCAGCCTTCTGAATTAACTCCTGTAGAGAAGAAGGAAAAGGAAATGATGTCCACAACATGGAGAATAATCACTGCAAACGCTATGGAGAGAAAAGAGAAGGCGAGCAAGCCTAGTTTCAAAGTCAACTCTAGCAGCTGGAGAGCCATAAAAGTGGTTGCGGTGCAAGATTTCTCCTTAAGGAGCTTTAGCTCACCAACCAACTTGATTCCCTGGGGGGCAGACCACCAACGGGCGGAAGCGTTCAAGTCTGCAGAAGAAAAATAAGGGTGCCGCAAGAGCTAAGTACGCTGCACTTAAGACTTTTTCTTTCATTGATGCTTAAAAATGTCACGCAGGGAAGATCGACTCTGTATCGGCATTCAAGACCAACCTCGCGTTAGCGTCTCAAAAGCCCGATGTACCATCGGCACCAAAGACCGGTGTACCACTGGATCCAAAAAGCCCGACTCCGCGTCGGCACCCAAGCCCGACTCCACGTCGGCACTCTAAGCCCAAGTCTCCCCTCGGCACCTAAGCCCGACTCCACGTCGGCACTCAAGCCCGAGTCTCCCCTCGGCACTCAAGCCCGGCTCCACGTCAGCACTCAAGCTCGACTCCGCGTCGGCACTCAAGCCCGAGTCTCCCCTCGGCACCTAAGCCCGACTCCGCGTCGGCACTCAAGCCCGAGTCTCCCCTCGGCACTCAAACCCGGCTCCGCGTCGGCACCCAAGCCCGACTCCACATCGGCACTCTAAGCCCAAGTCTCCCCTCGGCACTTAAGCCCGACTCCGTGTCGGCACTCAAGCCCGGGTCTCCCTCGGCACCTAAGCCCGACTCCGCATCGGCACTCAAGCCCGAGTCTCCCCTCGGCACCTAAGCCCGACTCCGCGTCGGCACTCAAACCCGAGTCTCCCCTCGACACTTAAGCCCGACTCCGCGTAGGCACTCAAGCCCGAGTCTCCCCTCGGCACCTAAGCCCGACTCCGCGTCGGCACTCAAGCCCGAGTCTCCCCTCGGCACTCAAGCCGGCTCCACGTCGGCACTCAAGCTCGACTCCGCGTCGGCACTCAAGCCCGAGTCTCCCCTCGGCACCTAAGCCCAACTCCGCATCGGCACTCAAGCCCGAGTCTCCCCTCGGCACTCAAGCCCGGCTCCGCGTCGGCACTCAAGCTCGGCTCCACATCGGCAATCCAAGCCCGAGTCTCCCCTCGGCACCTAAGCCCGACTCCGCGTCGGCACTCAAGCCCGAGTCTCCCCTAGGCACTCAAGCCCGGCTCGCGTCGGCACTCAAGCTCGGCTCCACGTCGGCAATCTAAGCCCGGCTCCACGACGACAACAAGCCCGAGTCACCATCGGCACCAAAGCCCGACTCCAGCTTGGCACCTAAAGCCGATGTACCATCGGCACTAAAGCTCGACTCCGGTCAGCACTCAAAGACCGATATACTATCGGCACTCAAGCCGAGGCCAGCTCAGCACCAAAAACGAAAACTAACTCTAGCGTTGGCAACAAAGATCGTCGGCATAAGGAAAAGGCACCTGACGACTCTCCAACTATCAGGTCACCCTTCAGGGTTAAAAGGAACCCAACGACTTCAGCAACTCTCGGGTCACTCTTCGGGGTTCAAAAGGCTCTCGACGGCCTCAACTCTGCTTCAGCAGCTTTATCACATCCTCAACGGCTTCACAGCGGCTCTAACTCTGCCTCAATGGCCAATGGCCAATCGAGTAAGACCTTTATCTAAATTATGTACCAGCAACATATTACTGGTCACCTTTAGCCATCAAGAAGCCCCAAGACAACTCAGTTGGGAGAGGCCAACTCCCCAGCTCACAGTTGAGGGGCACCACTTTCAAATTTTATGACAAGTAGAAGACCCAAAGTCAACTCACAGTTAGGAGAAACCGACTCCCCAACTCATAGTTGATGGGCATCCACTTCCGGCTTTGCATAGGGAGAGGATTACTGGCTGCCAGTCAAGGGTAACCCACTTACCCTCAAACTTTGCTTAAAAGTTTTTTGAACAGGCAAAAAGCATGGCTCCAAAGAGCATGAAGACATCTACACAAGGCAGCGCCAAAGGAAAAGGGTTTCCCCACCTGGGAGGAATCATAGTTGAAGTTGATAGGAAAGGGCAGATGCGAAGGTAGAAAGTCCTACACTCCTTTCGCTTAGCTAACGCGGGGCACACAAGCTCAGGAGTGTGGGGGGCATTTGATGGGGCCGGTTGACCCCATGGGCAATAAAGACAGCAATTTTTGGATGGCATCCTCTCGAGACGGCCATCCTCGGTGGGGCCTTCCCGAACGGCTTAATTCCTAGGCGGCCTCACTACTCTACTCGGCCTTCTTTTGAAAGACGCAACGGGCATTTAATTTCGTCCACGACATTGCTTGCAGCTGCAACAAGCCTCTCGTCATAATGAAAGATAACAAAAGGGAAAAAGGGCCACGTTGCATGGGTTCTCCCAAGGGCCACCGTCATTAATGTCTGGTGGTCGAGTCAATGGGCTGGAGCATTTAATGGTGCAGAAACGAGAGAGCAATTAATGGAGTAGAGTGTCACGGATATCTCGCCTCGGCACTCCAAGTCGCCTCATCTAAGTCGGCGTCGGCCTCGGCGTCGGCGTCGGTCTCGGCGTCGGCCTCAACAGCGCCTTGGCGCCGGCCTCGCATCTCGGCGTCGGCCTCGACCACGTTGGCCGCGTCGGCCTTATTCTCTCCCGTATTTATAGCATTTATGGCCTCAAAGGCCACGAGCATCCAAGCATTTATTGCCTTATTCTTATTTATGGCTGCCACGCCTCGCGTCGGCCTCAACAGCGCCCACCTCGCATCTCGGCGTCGGCCTCGACCACGTCGGCCTTATTCTCTCCCGTATTTATAGCATTTATGGCCTCAAAGGCCACGAGCATCCAGGCATTTATTGCCTTATTCTCTTACCACACCTCGCGTCGGCGTCGGCCTCAACAGCGCCTTGGCGTCGGCTCGGCCTCGCGCCTCGTCGTCCTTATTCTCTCCTATATTTATAGCATTTATGGCCTCAAAGGCTACGAGCATCCACTTGCTCTAAGGCATTTATTGCCTTATTCTCTTATGGCTGCCACGTTAGCCCCTTCGGCCTCGGCCCTTCGGCCTCGGCTTTTTCCTCTTGGCCGTGAACAGTGTCATGCACATGAACAGTACCTTGTACGTGAATAGTGCTATGACTCCATAATTAATGCTCTACGAGGGACAGCTGGCTTCAACTCCAAACGTATCTTCTGCCCCAATGGGTGCACCTTGGGAACCAACTTTATCACCTATTGCTGTTTACGCAGGATTTCCATGTGGCTTGCCAACCCGTTTCTCTTTTGCCAAGATCACGGGTGGTTACCGAAATACTATGAACCGTCGCCGATACTTATGGCACACGTTTAGCAGCTGTGTGCCCACTTACGAAGCCGATCTTAGCGAAGATATGATTCGGCTGTTATCAACAAAGGGTAAGAGGGACCTCCGAACAGGTATATAGAGACCCTGACTCACAACGAGGGGGGAACGAAATTTCTACTCTCTCATTAAAGAAAACTCATGTTCTACATGTCACTGACTTGAGCGTCGGAGGGTCCCCGTCGGAATCACCGGTCCGGGACTTTTCTTGCAGGTTCCCGGCTGAAGGAGGCGTTCCTGTCCTTCCTCTGAAGGCCCACGAAGCTTTCCTCTCACCTGATGCTTCTCAACAGTGATTTGGCGGCAACAAAAACCATGAATATGATATGCTACTGCGAGGCTTTTTCCTGGTACAAATGTTTGTGGCTTTTATTGTGTAATTTTAGTAGACCTGAGTCAAGACTCATACCTTGAGTATGCCTGAAATAAATAAAAAAATGTATTAAAAGGTATGGCTCAAGAACTCCAGTTTATCATGCTTTCCTTTAATAGATGGAAGTAGATCTATTAATTAATGGTTAAAGCTCAACAAGTAGTTTTTTTCCATTTCATGATAAATGTGATACAAAATTCTATTATTTGTTTTTTTGTTTTGAATTAAGGGAGAAACTATCATATTTTTTTAAAGCATTTTTTATATCAGTTAGTTTGGTGTAAGCAACCAATCTTGACTTCCGTTCCTTTTTACTTATATTTAAAACAGATTTCTGATACTTTTACCATTTTATCATCTGAATACCAGGTGAAAGGATGTGTATTTCAACAAGCATTCCTTGGTTATAAGATTTCATGGCACAAAGTTCCCTATGAGGAAAATCTAGTTTTTTAATATCCTTGTTTATTAGATGTTTTGAGCCATGAATCAAAGGATGAAAGTGTTGGCACCATTACTTGGAGTCAATAAAGGCCAAGACCTCTCCTAAGGACCTCGAAGCTAGATCAGGAAAGCACCAGGCTAAGGTGAAGTGTGAATTTATATCCTAAGAAAGTAAGTTACATACATACTTCAAAAATAAAATGTATCCAACATGTCCCATGTCTCAAACAACACCATCACCTCCATATAGAAGAGCTGTGTGCCAAATGAGTGTCAGTCATTGCATGTGCAGCCATCCATCCTATCAAGAATGTTCCTTCCTGATGAGGGGTAAAATTATCATCGCACCGATGCTCGTGCACATGATAAAAAGGATCAAGATCATTTTTGATTTTCGATCAGCCAGCTGTCATATCTAGAAACAACAGAGCTGATATACCTCAGCAAGGCCGAACCATCCTCGGACCAAGTCACCCTCAGATTGAATCATTCCGAGCCATTCCTTTTGCCCCAGCATAGCCAGCTATCCTCCTATCTCGATCGGACCGAGATATTCATATGCCTCGGTAGTGCCGAGGCATTCTATCCTCATATACTCAACGGCACCGAAATATTTTATGCCTCGACTAAAGTTTATGCTTCGGCCAGACCGAACCGTTCTTATACCTCAGCAAGACCGAGGCATTCAAATGCCTCGACGGAGTCGAGCTATTTTTGTACTTCAGTTAGGCCAAAGGACCCCCGAACCTCTGTCGAACCAAGCGCGGAAGAATTCAAATTCATGGTAGTTTGACAAGATTCCAACCGCAAAGACCCCAATGACCTCGAGCGAAAAATTATGCTAGTGATATCAAAAATGGCCTAGAACCTATAAAATCTCCGAATGTCAAAGCATCAGCCAGCTCCTCTAGCCGTCGATACTCTAACTAACTAGATACTGATACTACCGACCTCATAACAAACTTGATTCGAATCTGATTTGAATCTGGACAGTTTTGGACATCCTATGACACATCCAAGGAATCAGGTAATCGCAAATACCATTCTCCTAAAGCTCCTTAGGTATGCTTGCACTGACACTCTGACTAGAAATACCATTAAAGCTTAAGCAAAGCTCAGAGCTCTCGAGAGGCCATTTTCTTGAGGGACTCTTCTGCGAGAGCCTTCTCCTCACATCTGCTTGTTGTGAATCTTCACTGACTTGGACATCGGAGGGTCTTCCATAGAGGGCCACCCCAGGCACTCTCTGCGTGAGGACTATCTTGCAGGTTTCATCCGAACAAGAGATCAGTGTCCAGATCCGAATCGAACTGCACCCGAGTTGGAAAGCGAATTTCCACAGCAACACTTCCAAATCCCTCCAATGCCCTCATATTCAAGAGCTTCTTCATGTCCTCATTAAAAAAGTAGCATTTTAAAGTCACCCAGGTCCTAATTGCCTCCCACCACTACTAATATCCAATAGAAACTCTTTGAGCAGATAATGGAAACTCATTGCATCTGCTGATTCTCTTGTTTATTCCAACTTTTCGTAAATAGTCTCCATCAAATAAATGAGACACTTCAGCTGACTAATTAATCTCCAATCCATTCCATGGTGAAAATATCCAAGCAATATCGAAGCCAACGAAAACCAAAAAAGCAATCAAAGTTAAGAAGTGCTGCCAAAATACTAAATAAAGATAATAGCTTTAGAGGAGAGCAAATTGTGCAAAGAAAGAGAGAGGAACTTACGAGGACTGATAAGGATACGTGGTTCCCCCAATCCATCGCACCACGCCATGCCAATAGATTGCAGCTGCTTCAAAGAAACACCAAGGGTTAAAAGACGCAAATTAAAATAGTACGAAGCAATGTTTTAAAACCCACACGGTTTATTGAACTGGGATCATCAGTTCAACTATGGAGGTAATTAAATTTGAACATAACATCACAATGCCATGCTGATATTAATATCAATCTCTATATATTAAAATTAGATTAAAATTATATTAAATATTTGTTAGCTTTGAGGTTGGGAAGGTAGTGGAAAGGACGATGTCACACCCCAACCCACATCTATGCTATACATATGATATGGCCACATAACCTTTAGGTGTAACTCTAGAAATAGAGGTGGCAATTTGCGTTGCCGGGTCATACCGTATCAAGGCTGGGGTATAACACTATATGGATCGACACGAATATAACACGATAAATTAATCGTGTCAAAAATCTCAACACAAACACAACTCGATTATTAAACAAGTAACATGATATGACACATATAACTCGTTTAATAAACAAATTATGTTGGATTGACATGATACAAAATGTAGTCTTATATAACTTTTAAGTTTTTTGATAATTTTTAAATTCTAATAACATAAAGACAAAAGACAAAAGTAACATGCATTTCTTTTAATATTACATTCTAAGTAGTCTTCATATAAAGAAAAAAGAAACAACTAAGAAGGTTAAAAATGTCATTAACAAAGTATGTTAATGGAATCATAAGCATATCATTTTTAAATTGACGGTCAACAAGTGATGTAACATGATTATTTTATGTTATAATCATATCAATACAATTAAGGTCAACATGTGACATGAACTCACTTAAGATCAACCTAAATATAGTTATTTGATATTGGATTCAAATAATATTCACGTGTCATGTCCAATTTTGCCACCCCTATCTAGAAATTATCCAAGGTCTAAGATTTAACCTTTTTTAAATTAACAAATAATAAGAATTCAAATTTAGTTCAAATGTTATAAGATTACCAATAAAGTCAAGTCAAATTATTCACAATATCAAGATTAGAAATCCAACAAATTTGATCTACTTGCTTCTCATTCCGACCATAGTCCACTCCTAAGCATCCCGAGGCTCTGAAAAAAATGCAAAAGAAATGTTATGAGCCTAGACCCAATCAGAATCCCCACCCCACTCTCATACGCACATACATACACATATGCATCAAATCATGATACACAATAGTTGCTATTAAAATAAAAATATACAACAACATGAATAAGTGTCAAATTTCAAATATAGCTATTTGCAAAGGAAACTTATCCATATCACTCATCCAAGAGCATCTTACCTAGAGTTTAACAAGGACATTAATTTTAGAGTCAGATCCATCATTTTACATAACCACATGAGCTCATCTGGTAGGTCTTGGACTAGTCATGGTCATATTTCAACCTATGAAAGGCAATCCAAAATCAGTTATAGCCCACGATAGGCATTCCACCCTATGTTAGCATACTGATGGGGTTATAATTATTAGGCATGGGCACTGGGCCGTGCCGTGCCAGGCACTGGGCCGTGCCGCCCAGGCCCGTCGTGCCAGAAAAATTACCGTGCAGTGCCTGGCACGGCCCATTAACAAATGGGCCATGCCAGGCACGACCCATTAAAAAAATCAAATTCGGCACGGCCCGTGACCCATCAAGAAATGGGCCACGGGCCGTGCCTGGCACGGCCCAGCAGGGCCGTTGCTAGGCCGTGCCAAAACGGCCCTTCTGGGCCGTTTTGTGGGCCGTGCCATGGCACGGCCCAGCAGGGCGTTGCTGGGCCGTGCCATGGCACAGCCCAGAAGGGCCGTTTTGGCACGGCCCAGCAACGGCCCTGCTGGGCCGTTTTGGCACGGCCCAGCAATGGCCCTGCTGGGCCTGCCAGAAGCCAAGCCAACATCGCCAGGAAAGTGAGATCGAAGGAGATCTCGAATTCAATGAAATCCCGAATCCGATGACGATCGAACGATCGATTGATCCCGATTGATCCGATAGATATCCGATCATCCGAATCGATTGATCATGATCCGATGATTATCCGATCCAATCGGAGATGATCCGAATCGATCATGATCGATCGGCGATGCGAGAATCCGATCGAAGATGAAGATCGATCCAAAATGAATGAAATCCGAGATCCCAATCCGATCCGAAGACGATCCGACGGTTGCGATCGATTCAAGCCATGATCCCGATCTTGTATAACCCGTAATAGATGGCTGAATTGCAGTTGAAGCAGGCCCCCATTTTTCATTCACATCTTTCTTTTGATCTCTTTTGAATGATCTAATTCTACTGGTAATGGGAAGGGACTAAAAGAAGACCAAAACCGGTACTACTGATTACATGGACAGACACGGGAATACAATAAGGGGGGCAATCAAGTGTACCGCAGTTGCGTGGGTTGGACTCCAACGCTTGCATACAAGTGCTGCTGCTATTGATCCGAATCAGACGGACCAGAGACGAGCCGAACATGATTTCCCTAAAAAAGAAAAGCAGATAACCAGAGAACTTCCCTTAAAAACTCCATCCTTCATTTCCATTAACACCATAACCCGCCATCCATCTCCATTAATGACAGAGAAAGAAGAGGAGAAGGAAGCAAGGGGTTTCCCCTCGGAGATCAAGGAGAAAAAGAGGAGGAGACGGAGGAGAGAAGACTTACCCGTGATCGATTCTGTGAGCAGGTTTCTTCGGAGGCGATGGCAGTGGAGGCCGCCCCTTGAGGTCACGGATTTCGGCGAGAGAGCGAGACGATGGCAATGGCGTCAATCAAATCCGTGGTTTCTTCGGAGGCACTGGCGACGGAATATCGGATTTGGCTTCGGGCGAGACGGGGAGTTAAAGGGAACCAGGGACACTGGGAGTTAAGGGGGGTTTTGCCCGCTCAAGAGTTAAGGGGATCAAAGAAATTGAGAGTTGCCAACGGCCGTCCATTTCTGGACAGATTTGCGATGCGGCATGATCCGATAAGCCGAGCGCAATTTATTTATGTGGCGGTGCGACTAAGCGGAGCCGGAGCTCCTCTCGCCTAGGCGAATGCCTCGACGCGTCGACGTCGCTCCTCAAGAATGCTAAATCTTACTGGTTGATGCTCTGATCAAACTTTAACTGACGTTCTAATCCTTCGAAGTCCTTGATCCAAACCCTTTCTCTGTGATTAGTGGCTGAAGGAGAGATTAGGATCGTTTAAATAATTTTTCAAGGCTAGGTAAGCCTGATCTAATATTGTTTTTTTTTTTTTTAAGGAAGATGAGTTCGTCTCTTTCCAAAACTTTTGGCTTGTTATGATTTTTTTAAAAAAAATTGACTTGGTTTAGCCTAGAAGGATCAAATGGATCAGGTCCAAGTGTAAGTATTATAATGAATTTTCTTCGACCTCTAATAATTGAGAGGTAGCAACTAAGTTCATCAAATAAGTCAATACATTGAATAGGTCAATGTACACTTAACCCTAAATGGAACGGACTCTAAGGCAGTGTTTGATATGGGGGATAAGGAATGATATCCCCTGGATATCCCTTCTTATTCCCAAATGCTATAGCTATAAGGGATAGATCTGAAAAAATTTAACTAGAAGGGATAACACATGGTTAACCATGGGTTATCCCCTAAACTTATTACCTAGGAAACCTAGGAACAACTAAAGTTATCCCTTGATGGCAGACTTGTAATTTAAAAAAATGCTTATTCCCTTAGCTATCCCTGGATAAATGCTATCCCGTACATTTATCCAAGGATAGCTTTTGGGCTATCAAACACTACCTAAAAGGTTTGTTGGATGGAAGAAAATGGAGAAGGAAAGAGAAAGGAGGGAATGGTTATAAAATATTTTATTTGGAAGGAAGGCAAAAAGAGGAAGGGAGGAAAATCAATGTAATCCATTCCCCTTTAAGGAGCTATTTTTCTAACATCCAAATAAGAGGTAAAGATTTTAGTAATTCATGTCCTATGATTTCAAAAGTATTCTCTAACCCTAAAATCATAAAAATCATTTTATTTTTTATAATAAAAAATATTTTTATTAATTTATAAACATAACTTTTTTTTTCTCATCAAATTATTATTTTTTCCAACCTTTTGAAACAAAAGGATGAAAACAATTCTTTTTTCGTCTTCCTTTCCCTTTCATCCCTTTTCTTCCTTTCACTCTTCTTTTCTATCCCCTCTAAGGATCTATTTGGATTGGGATGAATGGAGGGGAGGAAAAGGAAATGGAGGGAAAAGATCATAAGTTACCTTGTTTGGAAGAAGGTTAAAGAGAGGGTAAATTTGTTAACCCCCAAATCGGAGGTAAACTGGGGAAGGAAAAAAGATTTAAGTCATATTTTTTCGAAAGACCAAAATATCCTTTCTTTTTTTATTATTCATTCTTTCATTCTCACTCTTCATTCCCTGTTCTGAAGGGTTATAATTATCATATAACTCTTTTCCTTCGTTTCTTCCTCTCTATTCAAACAAGATAATTGATATTAAGCGGCCCGAATCCGAACATAGTTTAGGAGAACGTTTAGGTCGGCCGGGGCTTGTAAGCGGTCCGAATCCGAACATAGTTTAGGAGAACGTTTAAGTCGGCCGGGGCTTGTAAGCGGCCCAAATCCGAACATAGTTTAGGAGAACGTTTAGGTCAGTTGGGGCTTGTAAGCGGTCCGAATCCGAACATAGTTTAGGAGAACGTTTAGGTCGGTTGGGGCTTGTAAGCGGCCCGAATCCGAACATAGTTTAGGAGAACGTTTAGGTCGGCCTTTCCAAACAAGAGAAGAAGAACAACCCTTCCTTTCTCTTCCTTTCCTTTCCATTCCTCTCCCCTTCCTTCCCCTCCAAAGATCCAAACATAGCCTAAAAATTCAAACAAACATAAAAAGTCTATGACAAATAAAAAAAAAATTATCCATAATAAAATTACCCAAAACGCCCAACATAGAAATATATAGAATGAATAGATTTAACTTAATTTAAAGAGAAACTTTTTTTCTCTCCATCTTTTTTATATATTTAAGATATCTTAGGACATCAAAGTATCTCTCTCCCTCTCTCTCTCTCTTCATTGATTTGAGCACTAGAAGATCTTCCACTGGTATTGATCCCAAACATCTTCCTCTTTCTCTCACTCTTTTCTTATATTATAGGAATGGTTAGGGGTGCAACTCGGGCTCATGAAACTCAGGTTTCCCTAACCCTAACCCTATTTGTAAAATATCAACCCTAACCCTAACCCTAACCCTATTTGTAAAACCTCAACCCTAACCCTAACCCTATTTGTAAAATATCAACCCTAACCCTAACCCTAACCCTATTTGTAAAACCTCAACCCTAACCCTATTTTTAAAAATCGGGTTCGAATTGAGTTTCGGATTGGAATTCGGGTTGATGAGAAAAAAATAAAAAATAAACTACTTTTTTCAAAGTAAATAAACACCAAATTATGGATCCTGTTGCTGCTAAATCACTTCTGAAGAGCATCGAGCAAGAAAGAGGAGCTTCGTGGGCCTTCAGGGGAATGACCAGACTACTTTCTTTAGCCGAAAACCTGCAAGATAAGTCCTGGACCGATGGTTTCGGTGGGGACCCTCCAACACTCTAGTTAGCGGTTTAGAGAACAGCAGTAAAAATATGGGAATAGTAGTCAGTCCCCCTCCTCGTTGTGAGTCAGGGTCTTTATATACCTGTTCGGAGGTCCCTCTTACCCTTCATAGATAACCGTCGAATCCTATCTTCCGTTAAGATCGGCTCCGTAAGCGGTAGGTGGGCGCATAGCCGCTAAGCATGCACCGTAAATATCGGCAACTGCCCATAGTATATCGGTAATCACCCGTGATCTTGGCAAAAAGTGGGTTAGCGGGCTACGTGGCAGTCTTAGGCGCTTTAAATTACTGGGCTCAATATTCGAAGTTGGTTCCACGACCGAAACTATGGGTCGAGAGCATGCGAGACGAGACTCAAGACCAAGGCTGAGGCGGGGCTCGAGACCAAAGACATGCCGAGGCCGAGGCAGGGCTCGAGGCTGAGCTCGAGGCCGAGAACGAGGCGGAGATTGGGGCCGATGTTGAAGCTAAAACGAAGTCCACGACCGATGTCGAGGCGAAGTCCGAGGCCGAGGCTGGGACTGGCTGCCAAATTATTACTTGGCTTCGAGAATCGTGCAGACTATTACTCCACCGCCTGAGGGCGTGATCAGCCATATCAGATGCCCCCCCCACCACTGAGATGGGTGGGCGTACAATCACTAGCGAAAGGGGCGTTGTATCACCTGATGGCTGATCTTCGTGCATCGGTGGCTACTAAGAGGACACGTGTTACCGAAGGCCATACTTCTTTGATGAGGCATCGGGTGCTGCAACACCACTGCCTCGTCCGTTCCGATCATTGAGATCAAGGGGGATTCTCCTCAATACGGAACTACAAAAAGGCAGGTACCATCATTGCGGTGAGATCACCGCCATCCCGTCATTGGCAGCGCCCCTCGCATTCTATGCTCCGGGTGGTTGCCGCAACGATCTCCAGTAGTGAGCGGGCACATGGCCAAATTGGAGCAGGCGTGATGATTTCAAACGACGAGGCTATAAAAGGGGGGGTCGTCCCTGACCTCGGTCTTTCGCTACTACTGCATTCGCCCTCTTCTTTCCACCCAATCCTCACCCGAGCGTATGTTCATCTTCCTCTGCTTCCCGAGCTCTTCATCCTCGATTCCCAGTTCCTAGATACTTCAGGTTAGTTCCATTTCCATTTCTATGGCTTCCTCATCCCTTTCCTGTTCCATCTCCAATTCTGGGGGTTATTCCCCCGATCCTTCGCCGCCTTCTCCGTCCCCAGCACCCAGTTGGTCCACCTCCACAGATAGTGCCTCAATAGAGCAGCAACGAGCCACTGAGTAGTCTCCCGCCGAGAATCGCCCGGCCATCGGACGGGCCCCCATCCGTCAACGTCCAGCCGCCGCCAACTCATCCTCCATCATGAGGCAGTCCCCTCAGGGGACTGCCTCTAGCATAACTGCCCAAGAGATAATCAATCTAAGGGCCAAGTACCATATCCCTACCGACCTCCACCTATACCAACCTCTTCCCGAAGATAGGGTAACCTCTTCTTATCCCGGTAGGGTTGCTCTTTATGAAACTTATTTCAAGGCTGGCCTTCACTTTCCTCTTCATCCTTTCATACTTAACCTCTTAGATAGATATTCCTTAGCTCCGGCACAGTTGGTTCCAAATTCTATTCGGACCATCATCGGCTTCTTAATACTATGTCATATCTATGGGATAGAAGCTAGGATTTCTCTCTTTCGCTGTTTCTATACCCTTAGGAAAAATCGGGGTGGTGGTCCTTTGCCCCTAGACCCACAAGAACCCTCAGACTATATCTTCCTACGTCCATCAAGGGATGGAAAGATAGGTTTTTCTTTGCTCAAGTTGAGGGAGTGAGGACTGTGTGGGGGACTCCAAACATCGAGCCGAACAAGGATCCAACCATACTCCCAAGAGACCAAGAGGCGTTCGGGCAGTTAACAACTGTCGACGTCCCCCGATGCAACCAACTGCTGGCCGAAGAGAACCTTCGGCTGGCAGGTCTTCTTCCGAGTAGCGATGAGCATCATGACTTTTCCCCTCTTCACACATCATTCGCTCTCTCCTCCTTTTCCCCCTTCTTTTTTTTTTACCAAGTCCTTTGACTTATGCAGATATGCCGTCGTCGATCAAAGCAGTGAGAAAGGCTGCAACCAGAAAAAGAAGAGCCCAGGCAGATGGGGCCTCCGCCGAGAAGAGGGCCAAAATCAAAGTTAGCAAGAAAGCTGAGGCCGAAGGGGCCTCGGGAAGAAATGCATAGGCCGAAGAAAGGAGGCTTCCATCACCTTCAGCACCATCCTGATCCCCCATCGATCTCACCGGCATGCCCCCGGAGGAACCGAGGGTGGGGTTCCGCCATCTTTACCAACTGTCGCCCCCGAGGTGGAGCCAACCGCTCCGGCCGCAGGGCCGGCTCAAGAGGCTGCTCCACCAGCCGAAGAGCCTTCGCAAGCGGTAGAGTCAACGGAAGGGGCAACGCCGGCCTCCGACCCGGCACCAGCAGCTCTAGAACCCACAAGGACTGAGGAGGACAAAGCCGACGCACCTTCCTTTCGATCAATCCTGGATACCATGGTCGTTGGGCCGAGCGAACTATGGCTCAAGTCTGTGTACCTGAGCTACATAGGGTCCTTCAGAACCAAGGGACCTTGTCTTCTTCCGGGAAGCCTCCGTGGCTCACCTCGGGTAAGTGTCTCCCCCTTCTATCAATAGTCTTCATTAAGAATTCTCTCACTTAACCCGAATGTTGCTTGTGCAGGCGATGAATTCTTTGGCCGCCGTCAAAAGCGTCCTATCCCAGGCCGAGGCCACCCTTGGCAATTTATAGGAAGAGGTTAGCCGAGCCCAGGCCAGAGCAGAAATGGCCGAGGAGGCTCTAGAAGCAGCCCGAGCTGAGGGGTTGGCCCGGGCAAGAAGGGCAAAAGAGGCATTTGAGGAGGCTCAGCGCTAGGCAGCCCGTGAGCTAGATAAGGTTCGGGCAGCAGAGGAGAAGCAGAAGATGGCAAAGTCACAGGTATTTATACTAGAGAATCGACTACACTCCGTCATCATCGAAATAAAAGCAGCCGAGGAGCAGGCAAAAAATGCCAAAGAGATCGCCCGTCGATCCGATGCTGAGATGACTGACCTGAAGGCGGCTGTGACAGCTGTCGAAGAAAAAGTTGTCGCGGCCGAGAAGAAGGCCGCCGAGGCCGTAGAGAACTTCAGGAAGTCTAATATTTACGAAGAGAAGCTGGCTGAGGCCACTGCCTTCGCATACAATGGGGGCTTCTAGGACTGCAAAGCCAAAGTAAGAAGACTCTACGGTCTCGAGGGAATTGGCGATCTGGAACCAGACGAAGAACCTTCCCCCAACCATGATCCAGCACTGGCCGAGCCCTGAGCACTTTTATTTTTCCTTGTAATGAGGCTCGACTAGAGTCTGCAATTATGTAGGACTTTTACAATTAATGAAAACATACTTTTGAAATCTTTGAAATTTGCTATTGATAATTTGCTCATTCTAGAATTGGGGCCGGGGCCGAAATCGTAGATCCAATCTAGGAACTGAAGCCGTAGCTAGGGTTAGATGAGGTAGAAGCCAAGATAGAAACCCGGGCTTTAGCCAGGACATGGGGCCGTAGTTGAGAGTCGATATTCGACATAAGTGTCAAGGCCGAAGTCGAGATGTGGGAGAAGTCGAACCCGGAGTTGACTTGAGGCTAAGGTTGAGACCGAAACAAAAGGTCTGAATAAATAATGATCCAACCTCATACTTGTGTGCTGATGCGAAGCCAAGCTAAAGTGCCGACAGTGGGTTGGATCTGAGCGCCAACGCTGAGTCGGGCTTGAGTGCCGATGATGAGTCGAGCTTGAGCACCGATGCTGAGTCGGGCTTGAGTGCCGACGCGGAGCCGGGCTTGAGTGCCGACACTGAGTTAGGCTTGAGTGCCGATGCGGAGTCAGGCTTGCCAAAGAAGCAAGATTGATCGAATACACTTAGTGAAAAAATTGATAATACTTTAGTTGGCTTGCTCAAACTTATGATGTCCGTACACCTTACTGATAATACCGACGGAGATTGTCCACATTCAAGTGCGAGGGAGAGGCTTTCCGTCCAATCCTTCGATCCGATATGCTCCGTGATGAAGTGCATCGATGACTCGATAAGGTCCTTCCCAATTGGGCGACAGCTTTCCTCCCTCCATGGGTTTAGAGACTTCGGCTCGTCTGAGGACCAGGTCTCCAGGGAGGAATGTTCTGGGGTGAACTCGGGCATTGTAATATCTTGCGATCCTTTGTCGGTAGGAAGCCATTTTGAATCATGCTTGGTCACGAACTTCCTCAACGAGGTCAAGGTTGGCTCTTAGCTGGCTAGGATTGTCCCCCTCATCATACGATTGTATCCTGGGACTAGGGATGCCAATCTCCATCAAAATGACTGCCTCCGACCCGAACACAAGACTGAAAGGAGTTTCTTCCGTAGGGATTCACGGCATCGTGTGATACGCCCACAGCACGTTCGGAAGCTCCTCCACCCATCTTCCTTTAAAGTCATCCAGGTGCGTTCTGAGTCCTTGGAGGATTGTTCGATTCATCACTTCGGCTGCTCCATTCGATTGTGGATGACCGACAGAGGTAAACCTCTGACATATGCCCAGTTTGGTACAAAACTCTATGAAGTGAGTGTTGTCGAACTGTTGACCATTGTCGGTAACAAGGGTGTGGGGCAGCCCGAACCGACAAATAATAGACCTCCAAAAAAGTTCCTCACCTTAGCTTTAGTGATTTTAGCAAGTGCCTCGGCTTCTACCCACTTAGTAAAATGGTCGATGGCAACGAGCAGAAACTTTCGCTAACTAGAGGCTAGAGGGAATGGTCCCAAAATGTCCATTCTCCACTGGGCGAAGGGCCATGGAGCCGATAGGGGGCTCAGCTGAGAGGTTGGCAGCTGTTGAATGTTAGCGTGTCGCTGGCAGCTATCGCACTTTCAAACCAGCTCGGCTGTGTCTTCCCGTATGGTAGGCCAGTAGTAGCCTTGACATAGGGCTTTATGCAACAATGCTCTTCCCTCCAAGTGGCTTCTGCAAATACCCTCATGGATCTCACGAAGGACGTAGTCAGCGTCTGCAGGATCGATACATTTGAGGAGAGGGTGTGAGAAGGATCTTCGGTACAATTGTCTATTGAGCACCAAGAACATGGATGCTCACCACCTGAATAGCTTGGCTTCAGCGGGGTCGATTGGAGGATGCCGTTGGTCAAGTACTGGACATAGGCATCCATCCAAGAAGGATCTTGGTTAATTGGCAGGGATTCTTCCACTACATCGATGCTTGAGGCTTTCAGATGTTCCACATAAGTTCTCCCCAAGGTCCCATCAACCGAAGTGACTAGCCGCAATAAGGCATCGGCTCTGGCATTCTCCCTCCGGGGAATGTAACTGACACTAAAATGAGTGAAGGAGAGGCTTGTGATTGCACCTTGCTCAAATAGCGAGACAGTGTGGGATCTCGATCCTTATATTCTCCCTTAACCTGACCAGAGATGAGCTGGAGTCGGTGAAGACTCTGACACTTTTCACCCCGAGCTCCCGTGCCAATCTCATCCTGACAGTAAGGCTTCATATTTAGCCTAGTTGTTTGTGGCCGAGAAGAGGAAGCGGAGGGTGTACTCGGTCACAACACCATCCGGACTTGCTAGGATGAGGCCTACCCCGCTTCCTTGAGAATTTGATGCTTCGTCCACGTGAAGGATCCGGTCCTCCCCTCTTCCCTCGATTGTGACATCTGAGAGGTTTGCATGAGACTCGTTTGGCTGCTCCTCTGTCCAAGTGTACTCAACTAGGAAATCTGCTAAGATCTGAGATTTCATGGCCGTCCTGGGTCGAAACGATAGGTCAAATTCTTCCAGCTTGAGTGCCCACTTTGCCAGTCGGCCGAAGGTATCAGGACGAGAAAGAATTGTTCTGAGCGGTTGATCCGTAACCACCACAATCGGGTGTGCTTGGAAGTAGGGCCTGAGACGCTGAGCAGAGACGATCAGTGCAAAAATAGTCTTTTCGGTGTTAGAATACCTGACCTCTGCGTCGTGAAGCACTTTGCTCGTATAGTAGACTGGCCTTTGCATCTTGTCGGCATCAATACGAACAAGCACGAAACTTATCGCTTCAGGGACGCCGCAAGGTAAAAGAGGAGTTCTTCTCCTCCTCCTAGTTTGGACAACAGTGGCGGGGTAGACAAAAATTCCTTCAACTCCTCAAAGGCCTTCGCACTCCTTCGTCCACTCGAAGCCATTGATTTTGCGCAATGCCCTGAAGAAAGGCAGACACCTCTCCACCGACTTGGACAAGAAATGACTCAAGGCTGCCACCCTTCGGTCAGGTGTTGCACCTCTTCTTGCTGGCCAGGGGCCTCATGTCTAGGATAGCCCGGATCTTATCAGGGTTTGCCTTGATCCCCCACTGCGTCACCATGAAGCCCAAGAACTTGCCTACTGTAACCCCGAAGGTGCACTTGCGGGGGTTCAGCCTTATCTGGTAACGGCGAGATTGACGAAGGTCTCCGCAAGGTCGGCAACATGGTTAGTGGCACGGGCACTCTTAGTTAGCATGTCGTCCACGTACACCTCTATGTTGTGCCTGATCTGGTTTTCAAAGACTTTATTCATCAGCCTCTGATAGGTGGCTCCCGCATTCTTCAATCTGAACGGCATCGCCTTATAGCAGTATACCCCTTCTCGGTCATGAATGAGGTGGCTTCCTCATCCGCAGGATCAATCTTGATCTGGTTGTATCCCGAGAAGGCGTCCATAAAGCTGAGGGTCTCGTGACCGGATGTAGCGTCCACCAGCTGGTCAATCTGAGTCAGTGGGAAGTTGTCCTTGGGGTACGCCTTGTTGAGGTCAGTGAAGTCCATGCACATCCTCCAGCTTTCGCTTGCCTTGCAGACCATCACGACGTTAGCTAGCCAGTCGGGGTAGTGGACCTCTCTGATGTGGCCCACAGCCACCAGCTTACGACCTCCTTGTCAATGGCCTTCTGCTAGTCGGGGGCAAAGCTCCTCTTCTTTTGCCGGACAGGCTGGCACCCCGGTTTGATATTGAGTTGATGGGTAATTACCTATTTGAGGACACTCGGCATGTCGGACGATGACCATGCAAAATGTCGGTGTTGGCCTGCAGGAAAGTAAGGAGCTGATCACGCGGCTCCTCTGGAAGCAGGGCTCCAATCTGTATGGTCCTCGTCGGGTCCTCCCCTAGCGGGAAGGTCAGCAAGTGCTCGGCCGGCTCCCCTCTCCTCTCCAAGTCTCGGGGGTCGAGCGGTTCTGACGCTGGCGCAGACACCACCCCCTGTGGGCTGAGGCCATATGATAGCAAAGTGGTAGTGGGTTCTGCTCCCCCCTCATCTCCCCAACTCCTTCGCGAGTGGGAAACCTTATGAGCAACCTTTTGGTGGAGATGACGACATCCAGAAGGTTCAGACTGGGTCTCCCAAGGATGGCGTTGTAGGCCAGTGGGACCTGGACTACTAAAAAGCTCATGAGAACCGTGGTTTGACACGGTGACATCTCAGCTGTGACGGGGAGAGTGATCTCCCCCTCGACCCTCACAGAATCTCCAGTAAAACCCATCAAGGGTGTGGTGATAGGCCGAAGGGAACTATGAGACAGGTTCATCCGAACAAATGTGTCGTAACTCAAAACATCAACTGAGCTCCCACTGTCAACTAAAATTCTCTTTACAGGGTGCTTTGCTATCGTCATAGATACGACGACGCTGTCATCATTTTTGTTAACCACCCTCTCTAAATCCCTTTTAGAAAAGGGAATTACAGAATCTAGCCTCTCTTCGCGTGGCCTTTTAGAAGCGCTGCTTGCCCCCAGGAGATCATGGCCACCGTTTTCTCCGTCGGAGCATTGTCCACACCGATCTAGGGTGCAGAAGGTGCTGATGGGCCTGGGACAGTAGGATTCCCTCTCCGAACGAACTTACCCAGGTGGCCCTACTGAACGAGTTCTTCAATAACTTTCTTCAGCAGACGACAATCCTCCGTATCGTGGCCGTAGTCCCGATGATAGCAGCAGTAAAGCTCTTTGCTGCGGGGGACCCCTGGCCTCATGGGAGGCAGGCGTCGAAGATAGGGCTCGTCCTCAATCTCTAACAGGATGTGGATATTGGGGTGAGAATTGGAGGTGCTGGCTTCTAGCCGGACCCCTTGTCGACCTTCCTCCTAAAGAAGTCTGCTTCGTCGGTGCAGATATACTTTACGCTCGGCTCAACAGTTCGGCATAAGAGCTGGAAGGCTTCTTGTCCAGGGAATAGGTGAAGCAGGAGGGACGGAATCCCTACTTCAGGGCCAGAGTGGTCACGGAGTCCTCAAGATTGTAGACCTCGAGCGCAGCCTCTTTGAACCGAGCCACGAAGTTCTTCAAGGTTTTGCCACTTCTCTATTGGATGGAAACAGGCTATCTGCCACCCTGGGGATCTTTTGGCATGCATCAAAGTGGGCCAAGAAATATCGCTCAAGCTGCCTGAAAGAGTTGATACTACGTGGTGGCAAACGAGAATACCATGCACGCGCAGCCTTCCAAAGCGTAGTTGGAAAGGCAATGCAAAGGAGAGAATCTGTTACTCCCTGGACCTGCATGAGGACCTTGTAGCTTTCTAGGTGATCCAGGAGGTCTGTAGTGCCGTCGTATGGATCCAGCTGGGGCAGACGGAACCGGGGTAGAACCGGCTCCTCCATAATACGGCGAGACAACGGGGGGCGGTGGTCATAGTCCGCCCCATGGGGGTTGGTAATTCTACGGCTGAGCTCCTCCAACCATTGATAGTACTCATCCAATCGTCGCTCGGCCCGGTGAGCGATCTGTCTATCGGAATCCCCCTTTGAAGATTCAGGGACGAATGGGGAGAAGGTCGCCGGTGCAGGGAATGCACCTTCTTGGGTTTCTTCCCACTATGCCGCTTAGGAAAGCGATCAGAGTGATGGGAAGGAGACCGTTGCCGCTTGGAGGTTTCTCGGCGATGAGATTTTGAGGATGCGCGGTGGAAGGCCTCTGGAGGGGTCCTGCCACGATAAGACTGGCTGGCTCCATGACCCTCCGTGTAGGGCGAGAGAGTTGAGGCAGCAATGGCGTAGTGGCGAGCACTGTTCCTGTAGCCCCCGAACCACCGCCATTAGGTCTTGAACTTGCTGGGTCAGGGCATCGAACCGATCAGCTTGGCTAAACTACGGCTGTACGGGGGGCGGAACAGGGAGGTTGGCCTTTGACTGCTCAACCCGTAGGAGGCATCCCTCGGCCTGACTGGTGGAGGCCTCCTGCACGTGTAACCGCCATCTTCTCCCTTGCAGAGGTTGTGGGGTCGCAGATATGTTGAAATGAACGTCTGTTCTGTGGCCCCTTCCTGGCACGCCAATCTGTTGCTGCCAAATCACTTTTGAAGAGCGTCAGACAAGAAAGAGGAGCTTTGTGGGCCTTCAGGGGAATGACCGGATTGCTTTCTTTAGCGAAACCTGCAAGACAAGTTCCGGACTGGTGGTTCCGGCGAGGACCCTCCGACGCTCTAGTTAGCGGTTTGGAGAACAGCAGTAAAAATGTGGGAATAGTAGTCAGTCCTCCTCCTTGTTGTGAGTCAGGGTCTTTATATACCTATTCGGGGGTCCCTTTTATCCTTGTAGATAACCGTCGAATCCCGTCTTTCGTTAAGATTAGCTTCGTAAGCGGTAGGTGGGCGCATAGCCACTAAGCGTGCGCCGTAAATATCGGTAACTGCCCATAGTATATTGGTAACCGCCTGTGATCTTGGCAAAAAGCGGGTTAGCGGGCTACGTGGCAATCTTAGGCACTTTAAATCACTAGGCTCAATATTTGAAGTTGGTTCCACGACCGAAACTATGGGCCGAGAGCATGCGAGACGAGACTCGAGGCCGAGGCCGAAGACATGTCAAGGCCGAGGTGGGGCTCGAGGCTGAGGCTGAGGCGGAGCTCGAGGCCGATGTTGAAGCTGAAACGAAGTTCGCGACCGAGGCCGAGGCGAAGTCCGAGGCCGAAGCTGAGGCCAAGGTGAAGTCCGAGGCCAGAGCCAAGGTCGAGGCCGAGGCCGGGACTGGCTGCCAAATTATTACTTGGCTTCGAGAATCGTGCAGACTGTTACTCCACCCCGCCTGAGGGTGATTAGCCACATCAGATCCCAAAGACGAAAAAACAAAATCCCTTGCCGAATGCATAAACTGGATTCGGGGCTTTAACATTGTATTAAAAAAAAAGTCTTACCTGAAACAAAAAAGAGAAGGAGATACCGTAAACAAAGAAGAGGAGGAGGCGGAAAGTGAAACGAAATGTGTGGATGGTCTGCCTTTATGTTTGTCCTTTTCCTCGCCTGCAATCGACGGCCTTGCCCTCCTCGCCCTCAAGTTGGCCATCTTGTCCGATCTGATTGGAGCCTTCAACGCCCCCAAAAATCTAGTGTCGATAAGCTACCCCCATTCGGATAACCTTCAGGTTTGGATTATCTCGGGTTCGGATTGCAATCAACCCTAATCCGGATCAATTGCAAATCGGATCAGGTTAAATCGGATCTTTCGGGTTCGGGTTGAGCAAACATGAGTTTAAACACTGCTGTAAATTGGGTTCGATGGACCAGATTCGGATTGAATCCAGCCTAGTTGCACCCCTAGGAATGGTTGATGGTCTCATGTTCTTCTTTGTTATCTGATCTTGTCGTCATCAATTTTTTTGTTGCTTTTCAGAGACATCACCAGGTCTCAATAGTCAATAGCATCACCGGTGAACCAAAAAATCCCCAATCTCCTCTCCGTTGCATTCTTTGCCTTTACGCGTTGGACGCCGCGTTCCTCTACAAACATGACCGACTGCCCCATCGAGTCCGCCCCACTCTCCTCTCTCTCTCTGCACCAAACCGAACTGAGTAACTGACCATCACCGCTTTTTCTCCTCCTCGCCCTTCTCTCTCATCAAGCCTCGCTTCGACCCACCGTTGCCGCTAGAGGTGGGCAATGGGCCGTGCCCATGGCACGGCCCAGGCCCACCGTGCCTCTAAAATTATCGTGCCATGCCTGGCACGGCCCAGTAACAAACGGGTCGTGCCAAGCACGACACGGTAAAAAAATTCAGATCCAGCACGGCCCATGGCCCAGATCTGAGCCGTGCCATGCCAAGCCCGGCACAGTTGTGCCGTGCACGGCACAGCAGCGCAGCTGCTGTGCCGTGCACGGCAATGGCTATGCCTAGGCACAGCGCACCGTGCGCTATGCCTAGGCACAGCCTGATGTGCCGGCATGCATGCGGGCATGGTGGGCCATGCCGCATGGTTCGACGGGCTGGCCCAGGTCGTCATGTGCCGTGCCGTGCTGGACCGGTAAAAAAAAATTTTTCGAGCCTGGCTCGGCACAGTTTACTGGGCCATGCCATGCCGTGGGCGGCATGGCCCAGTGCCTATCTCTAGTTGCCGCCTCTCCTCCTCCTCCTCTCTCTCTCTCTCTAAGCTACGACGTCCCTTAACCCTGCCTTTGGTTCATAGGCACGATCAATCTCCTACTTCTCATTTGGTTCGGGCCATTAAGTCGAGCCAGTCTTGGGCTTTGAATTTTGAGTTTGACTACAATCCGGACTGGGGTCAGGCTAGGGGTGTAATCGAGCCGAGTCGAATCGATACAGTGCCAAGCTCGAGCTCGACTCGACTCTAAAATTTGAAGCTCGAAACTCGACTCGAGCTCGATCGAGTTTTTTATTTCAAGCTCGAGCTCGAGCTCGATGAAATACTCGATGTACTCGAGCTCGACTCGACTCGACTCGAATTTCTATATAAAAAATTAAAAAATAATCTTTCTGCATCAGGGTATTGAATTTTTTTATAAAAAAAATCTTTTATTTTTTTGTAAAAGATTTTTTTTATAAGAAAAAAATCTTTTTTTATAAAAGATTTTTTTATAAGAAAAAATCTTTCCAAGGTCTTACCTTGGGTTTTATCAAATTAAATCCGAGGGTGAATTCAGCTTCAACGAAGAAGGCTCCTTCCAACCTCCAATCCACCCTGCAACCTTCACAGTTCACACCAAATTTTTGAGCCAAACCTCCAAAGATTATCATTATCTTTAATGAAGATAGGGCTTAATGGAGATTTACAGCTTAGAGATGAACCCTATCCTCTTGTTGTTAATAGGGAGTTAGGGACGAGACGAACGACGGTTTCGTTTTCCCTAATTTTCTCCTAGAACCCGCACTGAATCGCTGAGAGCCTAAGACGAATGGCAGGAAAACTTGAATCGCCTTGAGAGCCAGAGACGAATCGTCACGACTCATGAACAATTGAAAAACTGAGACAGACGGTTTGTTTTCCTATTTTGAATCGCTAAGAGCCTGAGGGGGGCTGACCGGACGAACGAGTAACGACGATTCGTTTCCTAATTTAAAACTTTAAAGTTTTAAACCTTATTATAATTACAACTGAGGGCTGACCGGACGGTTCGTTTCCTAATTTAAAGCTTTAAAGTTTTAAACCTTATTATAATTACAAAGATAAAAAAAGTAAAATTACGTGATAAAGCTCGCGAGCCTTTCGAGCCGAGTATTTTACTACTCGAACTCGACTCGATAATTTACTCGAGTAGCTCGATCTCGAGCTTGACTCGATAAGCAGTGAATCGATTTCGAGTATTTTTCGAGTCGATTTCGAGCTACTCGCGAGTTGTCTCGACTCAGTTACACCCCTAGGTTAGGCCTAGGAAATTTTAGTTGATATTAAAACCACTCTGGACTTAATATATGCTTCTTAAGCTGAGACCTGACCCATTTAAACGCTATAATTATGAAATATATTTGCTTTAAAAATCCCATGGGGTTTCAAAGTATTTGATCATGGGGACTCCATATTTTTTTGAAAAAAAAGGTCAGTTAGTGATATATTTTTTTAAAAATAAAATTATACAATTACTGCTAGCTCCTATATGGACGAGCTAGGATCTCTGAAGATGCTGATTCATGCATATAAAAATGGAGTCTCGGTATGATTCTATCGGCCTCACAACCAAACGATTCAACCGATCAACCCTGAGTAGAAATAATAAAAAGATAACTGAGTTCATAAAGTTTTTGAGCATGCTTTTCTGGTTTTCTATATGTAAACTTTGATAGAGAGATCAACCATCGAAAAAGAGACCGACCACCTTCTTACCTATAATTAAGTTCTTCAAGTCCCTACCATGCAGGACTTTGACAACCATTGGAGACCCTGCAGGGTTGCCGATGGTCACCAAACCCCTCTCCGCATGCAAACCATACGTTCGTGACCAGGTATAGCACGAATTTCTGACCTGACATTTACGACATATATATTTAAACCTCCTCCTGTATGATGCATAATTCTTTTAGATGGCAAACTCTCATCATTTTCCACTAGCTTAATTAGCCACTCTTGTGTGAAAAATAATGTTTTGAAAACTGGATCGAACAACAAATAGGCTTAACATTTGGATTGTGGTTAATCAGTTCGACCGAATGAACCGATTTGATCGAATCGAATAATATTATAATTAATTTTTTATTTAATAAGATAAAATAATAAAATATAAATATAATTTAAATAAAAAATTTAAAAAAATCTAAAAGTCAAGTTGGATCGGTTCGAAACCCAATGGAATTAATGAATTTTTTCTATTTTTACTCAGTCATATAAAAGTTAACTTTAATAATACAACCGACATGAGTGATGACCATTTTTAAAACACTAGTGAAAAAGGATTTGAAACTCTACATGGACCACGGCCATATGTTGGGGCTTCCTGTTCAAAAACTCTAGCCTCGTGTTTTTAATGTTTTGTTTCTAACAGAACTCACTGCAAAATTTGTTTGCAAATAAATATTTGTAAACAAAATGAAAACTATAGTAGAACTCATTCACATGTTTGGTCCACTAAATATATGTAAAACTATGAATTTAAAATAAATTCCCATATTTAGAATAAATCAAAAAATTGATTTCAATTTTTCTAAATTATTTTTACTTAATAATTAGTTGAAAACAGTGATATGAGAATTAATATGTTAATATATTCTCAAATCATGATATTTACTTAAATTAATTATGTTTAATATAATTATATTAAATTATTCATGACTTTAAAAAGATAGAATTAGAAATAAACATATAAGAGAAATGATAGGAGTAGCCTCAATTGAAGATAAAATGAGAGAAAATTAATTACGGTGGTTTGAACATATACAACATAGACCTTTAGATGCTCCAGTTAGAAAGAGTGATCTTTAACAATTCATAGTAAGAATAGAGATAGAGGTAGACCTAAACTAATATGGGCAAAAATAATTAAAAAATATAATTATTTATAATTTAAATATCGATTTGGTCCTGGATAGAGTAGAGTGGAGGAAGCATATTCATGTAGCCGACCCCATATAGTTGAAAAAGGCTTAGATGAGTTGAGTTGAGTATAATTATATTAAATTATTATTAAGAATAATTTATTAAATATTTAATTAATAATAATAATAATAATAATTTAATAATTATAATATTATAATAAAACATAAATCCATGATATTATGATTATATGTAATTATTCAAAATAATAATGATATATTATTAGTACTAATTTAAATCATTTATATTATTAACATAAATTATATTATTATTATAATATAATATTACCTAATATTATTAATATAATCACAATATTATATTATATGTTATTATGATATTACTATATTATAGTATTACACTATATATTGTAATATATTATAATGCAATAATCTAATGCTATGATATTAAATAATATTAATATAATATTAATTATTATATTATATGATTTATCATAATATTATAATATCATAATACATCATAGTATTATAAATACATTATAATTAATGTAATATAAATTATGTATTACAATAGTTATTATAGTAATAATAATTTATTTTAATAGTAATAGTAATATCATAAATAGCGTATTTATGATAAAAAAACTATAGACCATTGATAGGGGCAATGTTGTCCAGGAATTTTATTTCCTTCATTTTTTTCTTCTTTGAAATTCATTTATAAATCCTATCAAAATTAATAGGATTGCAATAAAAGAAAGCAATTCCATGATTTACTACTTGTATTTCAAATCAATGATTCATCGTAAATTATGAGAATTTATTTCAAATCAATGATTCATTGTACGTTAATATATAAATATGTGGCTGCGGGACACTTAGTGCAGTGCATAAATAACTGTATAATATAGTCTGAGGAACTACGTACCTCTTCGATCCGTACGTTAATTTGTTCCCTAACCATAGTTATTAGCTATGTTAAAAAGATTAATGTTGTTGTGTGACCAGAGGATCACGTGGTCGATCACACGTTAATTTGCACGTGTAACTTTATATAGTTTATGATGAAAGCAAAACGATAGCAGTCTCTAAAAAATAAGTCCCAGCAGCCCTTTGCAAGGTTTTTATTTCTCTATGTCAAACAAGAAAATACAGTTCTTTAAAAAGTGTACGTAAATATAAAAGATCTGAGGGTTATTGAGATTCATTTAAGAAAGGATGAGATTCATGGTCTTCGACCGTTGGTCTCTTTGGCAATCCAATGCTATCTATATCTCGTCTTCAATCGCGCGCATGGCTGCAAGATATCAAGATCTAGCAGCAACAGTCTTATTGGACGCTCATAAGCCAGTAAAACCTCTCTCACCACAAACCTCGGTTTGAGACTTCAATTGAAATAATGATGTCAAGAAGATTCATAATGAGGCTATTAATTGATTAGAAAGGTAATAGCTATTAATTCCTCCAGCATATATAGCCAAAATGCTTACCAAAGAGCCCTCTACTTCGTACAGAAGTTCAAAATTAATTGGGGGGAATCATGAATAATTTTATTTGTCATTTCCTTGTCCCAGATTCATGTTTAGAGTTCTTGTTATTTGCTGCTCTTGCTTGCATTTAATCACATGTGTAACATCCAGAAAATTCTGATCCTTGTGATTTATTAAGAATTATTTTATTGTAAATAATATTTGTATAATATTGAGAATTCCTGATGATTTTACAAGTTGTTGGTCATGTTGGCCACTTGAATAATGCTAGAAGAAAAAAAAATTATGGTGTATAAAGGCCTTGTAATTTTTTTTGGATTTTTGGAAGGTTTTTAGGCCTTAGATATATATATATTTTTTTGGAGCATTTGGACCTAAGGAAGACAGAAAGAGGATTCCTATTAGATGACCAGTTGGGCATCTAATTCTGTTTTGCTTTTTTTGAGATTGAGGTCTCAGTGAGCAATCAATTGGATGCCCAATGGATTGCATTCTAGAGGACTGGACGTCCAACTGAATGTCCAATTTTGTGATAAGTCAAGATTGGACATCCATTTTTGCATGTGAGTGGGGGTTGGACGCCTAATTGGATGTCCTACTTTATCATGAGTGGATCATAAGTGGGTTTGGACGTCCAACTTTATCATGAGTGGGGGTTGGACATCCAACTTTTTCATGAGTGGATACTGGATGTCCAATTGGACGTCCAACTTTTTGGGAGAAAGTGGTGTTAGGCATCCAATCCAAGGGAGGTTAAGCATCCAATTGGATGCCTAATTGTTATATGTTATAAAGGGACACAGGGTATTTAAGAGAAAAAAGAAGAGAAAAGAGAAAGAAGAGAGAAAGGAAAGAAAAGAAAAGAGAGAGGGCACGGCCAGAGGTTCAGAAGCCGTGGGAGGAAAGAAAGGAAAAAGAAAAGAAAAAAGAAAGAGGAAAGGAAGAAGAAGAAGAACAAAAGGAAAAGGGAAGAGCTTGAAGGTCTAGCCAGCTTCTAAGGTAAACTCTAGCTTCCCTAAACTAATATGATGATATCAGATAGATACCCTAAAGGATGAAAGGGTGGAAGAAAATAATATAATGTTTGAGGATTGAGCATGCATGTGTGCAGTGTTTCAAGGAATCTTTTTTGTGCATAATACCCTAATAGTATATGTATTTGTGTGATGGCATAAGTCAAAAAGGTTGTTCCAGAGAGTAGAAACACAAGTGTTGATCCCTTGTTAGGAGAGCTAGCAGCTAAGGTGAGTGGGTTCCTTATCTGGCTTGGTGACTATTTTAAAATATGGTATGGATATTTTGCTATGCATTTAAATTATGTCATGATGAGCATAGTGTTTAAAAGGGGATTTTTAAAATATGGGAAATGAGAACTAAACTTATATGTATTTTTATAAAGCATGAGTTTTTTTTAAAAAAGAATAAATGTATTGCATGCCTTATATATAGTATGAAATTGCTCAGAAAAACTTGAGTTGGGAAAGAACCTGAGTGTTAATCAGAGATATTACTTTAGGAGAGTGTGAGCTTCCTAGAAGAATAAATATGAATCTAGGAAAAGAATATGAGTTGTATAAAAGAATCTGAGTACAAGGAGAGGGCATGAATTAGAGAAAAGAAGTTAAGATTGGAAAAGAAACTTGAGTTCTATAACAAAAGCTTGAAATAGAAGAAAGTATGTTTGATTTGTTCATAAAAGGGTATAAATATGGAAAAGAATTTGTAATTTATAAAAGGAATATGATTGTAAGGACAAAAGGGCAAGAAATGAGGAAAAGAAAATGAGATTTAGAAAAGTACATGGAATACATAGAAAGAACATAGATCGTAGGAAAGATCATGAGCTGTACAAAAGAATATAAAATTGAGGTAAAAGCCTGAGTTAAGAAAGAATATAAGTTTCATTCCAAGGACATCAAATAGAAGGAAGAATATGAGTTTGATAATAAATAAATAAAAATTGGGGAAAGAATTTATAGATTATAAGAGAGCATCAATGAGAGAAAAAATGCATGAAAGTTGGGGAAAGAGTATAAGTTTCATAAAGAAGCATGAGGTAGAGGAAAGAATATGAGTTTCATAAAAGAACATGAGATTGAGGTAAAAGCTTGGGTTGAGGAAAGAATATGAGTTTGCGAAAAAGGACTTGGGTGTCGTAACAGAATTCAAATATGAGGAAAAACCATGAATTCCATAAAAAGAACATGAGAATTAGGACAAAGCATGAAATGAGTAAAGAATTTAAAAGAGAAAAAAAGTATAAGCTGAGCAAAGATCATGAACTGAGGTAAAAATACATGTTCAAGAAAGGTTTATGGGTTCATAACAGAGTATAAATTTGGTGAAAAGGAAAAGAAATCCTGGAGGCATATTATATCAATTTAAAGAGAGCCTGAGTGTAAGGCATGATTTGAAGAAAGTTTGAGTGCATGTTATATGTATAGCATAACATGAAGTTAAAGCAGTAATAAAAGCATGAATTTCAAGAAAAATGAAAGGTTTATAGCTTATTGAAAGCAAAGCATGAACTGATAGCTTGAATTAAAGTGTAACAGAAGGTTCAGAGATGATATAAATTAGAAAGGCATGCATGGGCTGTATACACACACACACACACACACACACACACACACACACACACACACACACACACACACACATATATATATATATATATATATATATATATATATATAATGTATTATAAAATGAAATATGAGCCTAAGCCTGGGTTTTAAAGCATGAATTGAGCATGTATTTAAAGCATGGGTATTCAACATGTTTTTATAGCTTGAGTTCTTAGCATGTGTTTAAAACATGGGTTTTCGGCATATGTTTAAAGCATGGGCTGAGCATGTGTTTAAAGCAAAATATTTGAGCATGAGTTTTTGATACATGGGTTTCAGATGCATACATGGCATATATGCATCGTAAAATGTTAAAAAAAAATGTTTTGATGCATGGATCATATAGAGCATCGAGCAACTATAGGGCTGATCATCCTGTAGTTTGTGCCGTAGCATGAGCATTGCACACTACTAAACCAGCAGTATCTCCTTGCGATTCGATTGTACAATGATCCCGGAGTCATGGGTGAGTACAAGCTAGACCAAGCCTAGTGGGGTAGGTTGAAAGCAGCCCGTAGGGCGGTAGGGGCCAAAGAATCATAGCTCATTGTTGAGCTGATTACTATATGGCCCATGGGGGTACAAAGATTAGCCTAGAGAAGGGGCAAAAAGAGGAGGCTCAGGGAAAAAGGGCAGGACTAATTTTAGTGATCCGCATGAGTAATGAGGGATGCCACAAAGTGCGGGGATCCATTGAAATCAACAAACACCTTATGAGAGTACACCTATAGGAGGGCGACTATAGGGTGGTACCTCAGAGGCTTTACACATAGCCCAGCATCATGAAGTTTTGAAAAATTTGTATTGGTTTTAAAAAGGCCAGTGGGCAAAAATTTTATCCCTGTGGGGATTAAAAGAAAATGAATGAAAAAAAGCTGGGCTATCAAAAAGAGTTATATGTTTTAATGTTTTAAAAGAAATACAATGCATATGGTTTTAATACAAATGGTTTCTTTTTCATGGGGGAAAAATAATTGATAAGTATTTTAAATGGTTGATTTATTATTGCAAGCATAAGCTATATGTGGTCTTCTCTATTATCTTGTACAATAGTATACATTATATGTATCCATGCTATACAGTATTAAAAAGGTTTAAAATGGTGATTTTGTTCTCATGTTCCCCATGGTTAGATGGTTATCCAGTCATTGAGACTTCGGTCTCACCCCTCTATGGTTAATATTTTTATTACAGATTAGTAAGATGATTGGTAGGACTAGGCGGTTGGCCTAAGCTTTAGTTTCAGTCTGGATTGGTGCCTGTAAAATTGTAATATTTGTTAGATTGAAAATTTTTGAAGTGGATGTAAAGCTATCTTGAGGCTTATATGTATATGTGGATGGATGTGTTCATATATATTTATGTATATGTATGTGTATACAGTTGAGACTCTGTGATGTATCATGGACCCACATGAAATGAAATAAAAGATATGTTTTTTGAAGAAAATTATGAGTATAATCTGTATATTAGTGTGATTCATGTGTCACTTGTGAACGTGGTCTTTTATCTGTCTGAGGATGATGCAGAAAATTTTTATCTGAGCAGGGTTATATAAAATTGTGATTTGTGGTTATGATGAAATGCATGGATGAAATGAATAGGTATAAGAAAAAGTTTTTATCCAAATAGATTTTGAGCTGGTAATTTATGATAATTAGATGAAGTTCACTAATACTTTATGATGTACAACATAAAGGCTAGTAGAACTACCATATTTGTCGAAAAAGGAGTGCTGACAACATATTTCAAAACTAATGTGGTTTTACGTTATACTCTTGTCGACGGTTGTAAAACTTAGTCATAAAATTGAAAGGCTGCGTTAATAAATTGCATTGTGTTATCTCATAATGAAAATGGCAAGTAGATATTATTATTAGGTCTGAGATACGTTGTTGGTTGGATCCTAGTCTTATCCATATGAGTCTTTGTTGATGTATGTTGGTTTCTTCATTAGGCATTCATCGATGTGACATGCATCAAACAGGAAGAATCACACCAATGTGCCCTTGATATCTCCTCAACGTCATATTCCTGTAATGGCCAATCTATATTTAATCATTTTTGTCAAAATTTTTGACCAATACAATAAAACAATAATACTAAAAGTAATTTTTGGTGTAAATTCGGTACTACTTTTACTTTCTAGAATTATTGTCGTTTATCCATATCTCCTAATTTTATTAAGTTCATGCATGAGATATTTTATATGTCCATCCTAAGTTAAATTAGTTCATTTTGGAACAAGATTCTTCTAGCTTTACACTAACCTTTCTTTTGTTTCCAACATCTTCTTTAGTTTATATAAATTTCCTTATCAAGGTGTTTATATATGGTTGATAATTTAATCTTTGTTTGATGTATGAGTCTTCAAATGAAACAACAACTGATTCTTTATGCATGCTTAATTTTTTTTTTTCATTAGGTGTAAAAAAAATTAAGCGAAATTGCTATAACCATGGAGTTAAATATTTACATTTATACTTTAAACACAACATGTGTAAATTGTCATGATCAAAATGCACTCGTATTTATTAAACTACAAAACTTAATTTTGTTAAGTATCAAAATATTTATGTCAGCTAAGACATTTTCAGTGTTGGCCTTTTCATGTCTTTGAATCTTTTATTACTATATAATCTAAATTTCTATAATTACTATGTTCTTGATCAACTAAGTGGAAAGATTGAACTAACTTTATATCACTCACCAAGTATAGATCCATAATTAACATGACAATATGTTATCAAAAAATAAAATAAAATAAATTAACATGACAATATATATTAACTAAAGACAAATATTAATTCCTAATTATATAAGTATTTTTAAAGTTTTCAACATATCAAATTATCTTGACATCCCATAAAATATGATCAGCATGACCTAATACCTATCTTTAGTGAATATTATCTACACAAGATATTTTTCATTCATATTTTCTTTTTTCTTTAGGTTTTTTATTTCTATATTATCTTGTTCTCTACTCCATTCATTATAAGTGTCCTTCATTACCATAGAAATTATATTATATATCGATAAAATGATTTACATGACATGAGTTGCTAAATATCACATTATATTTTCTTAAGATACATTCTTAAGGTTACAATTAGCTCAGGAGTTCTTTCACTACCTTATAAAGCATAAATTTATTTGGTGTCACATTATTACTTCATGAATCATATGATGCATGCTAGCATGAAGAGTTGAAAATATATTTTTCTATTGCAAGATAAAAATAAAATTTAATATCCCATATTTGTTTACCAAAAGAAGAAAAGCATAGAATTTAATTATTTAAAATAACATATTAACTTGCACAATCAAATGAGTTATTTTAATAGAGAATGGGATTGACTAATAAGATCTAAGTGAGGTTACTACTTATAACAATCAATCAACCTTCTATATTAATCCTTTCATAATATGATAAGGATATATTTTCTATAAAGATATAGTTTCTATGATTCTTTTCTATTAAAACCAATATATTGGGATGCCAAACACTAACTAATGAGATGAAAATTATGTTACAAAACCATCCATGTCTATTAAAAAAATTAAGGGTATTATTCTCTTTAGTATTTCAAGTGTCCTCTTTTTCTCTCTCTATGCATGCATGTGCACGTGCACATACACATACATACATGCATACATGTATGCATGTATATATAAATATATGCATATATACACACATATATATAAGTAGTATCTGTCAGCGCTCCCTTCCATCTGGGACAACCGATAACAAACCTGTGCACCTGAGGTAATCGAATAGAATTCTACTAGCCTTTATGTAGCTCTTCATAAAGACCTAGGAAACTCCAACGGATTATCATAAGAGGCAAACACTCAAAACACATCATGTTAAAAAAATTTCATCATCTGTTCATATATACATACACATCACCACAATACTAATTCAACATTTTACATCATCCTGCTCAAATATATTTTTTCTGTGACATCCTCAGGCAGTTTATTAGATCACATTCACAATCGACAAAAATCCAAATACACATATTATACTCATAATTTTCTTCAAAATACAAAGTTTTCTTTCATTTCAAAGAATTTATGATACATCACCAAATCTTACTATACACATATACATATACATACACACGGAAGTCACCCTAACTAACTCAATATACAAAGCTATTATTTATATACTCTTGCATTCAAGCAAGCTTCACTAGCTAAAGGTTCGGTCCTGCTAATCTTTTAATCCTGCCAACAGCTCACTAATCTAAAAATAAAAATATCAATCATAGAGGGGTAAGACCTAAGTCCTAGTGACTAGATAACCATTTAACCTGAAAAATTGAGAACCACATCACCATATCAAAATATAATAAGCACGTATAGCATGAGTAAACATGAAATACACATTTAGACATGATATTGAAAAACATAAAATGTAGCTTATTCTTTAAATAATACATCTGTAACTGAAATATCATACAAGTATTTTTTTCATTGGAAAACATCTCTATACATGGATAAATACACCTTTTTGAAATGATAAAACATAACTTGTAATTTAGCTTATGCTTGCATAATATACCAATACTAAAATACTATGAATAATTTTTTCACTAAAAAATAACTCATTTATATAAAAATCCATACATGATGCATTACATTATAAAACATATACATTTTTCATATAGCCTAGACTTTCTTTATTCATTTCTCTGATCCCCACTGGAACTACCATGACCATTGGCATTACTTTTACAAACTAATCTTCACTGGGATATTGTTTGCCCACTGGCATCTTTTTAAAATTCATCCCTACTGGGATATTGCTTGGCTCACTGGGCCCTTTTATTTAAACTCAATTCATGCTTTTCAATATTGGCCCTCCATGCCTCTTTTTAAAACTCTTCCCCACTAGGAATATATTTGGCCCACCAGTCTTTTTAAAACCAAATGCAAGTATTTTTCAAAATTTTATGATATTGGGCTGTGTGTGAAACCTCCAAGGTTTCCCCTACAGGGCGTACTCTCGATGGATGCATGAATTGGCAATAGGATTTCCACAAATAGCACCCTTTATTAGTGTGTGCCCTAGATCAATCGGATTAGATGCTAGTTTGTACATATTTCATTATGAATGCAAATCAAATTTATTGGTTTCTTTATCTATTCAAGTATAATTCTTATAAATATATTTGGATATATTTACCTGTGAGATAAGTCCAAAAAATGTGAACTGTGCATATTGAATTTGTAATAGAGATTACAAATTGTAAGATTCAAAATTATACATTATGGTTTGATTCTTTAAATTTTTCTAGTCGATGCATAGACAGAACTGAGCATGAGGCCCAAGGCTCATAACGTGCGACAATGGCCCTTGGGCATGAGGCTCAGGGACGAAGCTTGTTAGGGCAAAAGGGATTCACAATAAGTGGTATCAGAGACATTCAGGCTTCGAATTCAGTTAATTTGATAGATTACCTGAGTTCTTTTTATATACATAGATCTAAATTTTACATGCGATGTAAAATATGAATCTTGCCATATGATGAAGATTAAATGTTTAAAAATTTTATTATGATAATAAAAATGAATTATTTAGATTTAATAATGTTAAAAATTAAAATTATGATTTATGTGTGACATAATCATAATGGCTAAAATTTAAGATATCATGTTGAAATTTAATTTTGACATGATAAATGACATGATTAAACTCTGAAATAATTATATTGATGAAGATTAAATATTTAAAAATTTATTATATGATAATAAATATGAATTATTTATATTTAATCATGTTAAAATTAAAAATTATGATTTATGTGTGACATAATCATAATGGCTAAAATTTAAGATATCATGTTTGAAATTTAATTTTGACATGATAAATGACATGATTAAACTCTAAAATAATTATATTATGAAGATTAAATATTTAAAAAGTTTATTATATGATAATAAATATGAATTATTAGATTTAATCATGTTAAAAATTAAAAATATGATTTATGTGTGATATAATCATAAAGGCTGAAATTTAAGATATAATGTTTAAAATTTAATTTTGATATGATAAATGACATGATTAAAATCTAAAATAATTATATTTATGAAGATTAAATATTTAAAAAGTTTATATGATAATAAATATGAATTATTTAGATTTAATCATGTTAAAATTAAAAATTATGATTTATATGTGACATAATCATAATGGCTAAAATTTAAGATATCATTTGAAATTTAATTTTGACATGATAAATGACATGATTAAACTCTGAAATAATTAAATTGATGAAGATTAAATATTTAAAAAAAATTATTATATGATAATAAATATGAATTATTTAGATTTAATCATGTTAAAAATTAAAAATTATGATTTATGTGTGATATAATCATAAAGGCTAAAATTTAAGATCATGTTTAGAATTTAATTTTGACATGATAAATGACATGATTAAAATCTAAAATAATTATATCATGATAACATGATAATCAAGATTAAAAATTAAAAATTTAATTTTTGACATGTTATCATGATTATGATTGTTAGGGATGTTATGATAGATACCAATTAGGATTCTCATGTGATAAAAACTATTTTATCATAACAGATAATGATAAGAAAATATTAAAAATAAATTGTTATAAAATATTTGATACTTATCATAAATCCCTAACGATCACTATCTTATCTTATCATAATGTGTAATAGATGATAAGGTTAGAAAAATTAGACTTAACCATATCATTTTTGATCCTATGATCCCAAAATTGGTCTAATCATTGGGCTTAACTACATTGGTGTCTAAGAAAAGTGCGATCATAGTTTTTAATTGTTCTATGCTACCCGAAAAAATCCATACAATGGAATCAAAGGGTATGCTAAATAGGATCTCATTGATCAGCTGATCTGGCCATTGTTAAGGAAAGTTCTTAATTGATTAGATCAATAGGGTTAATCAGGATGGTAGCAATTGATTTGATCACATGATTAGGGTTCCTAAATAGATAGTGGTCATGGATCCTAATTTGATTAGGAATCCCAATCATAAGATTGAATCTTATGAAATTTAGGTTAATTGTAATTAATCTAAAATTTACATATATGATGTAATCAAGCATGATACAAATGTTGTACATGCATGATGAGACCTAAATGCGTAAAATCCCTCCATGAATATTAAGTCCTTATGCCTTCCATTGTTCACATAATACAAAAATTAGGTCATGAGATTTGTTATGCCAAAGCCATGATCGAGTGTACTTATGAGGAGTTGATTGAGAAATAATAGGTTGACTTAACTATATTAGCTGGAATAATTGGCTAAAGTCAGGTCAGTCTAATCTAGAGGCAAAGTTTAGGATGATCACATACAGATGTGATTGACAAGGCAATATCCCCTAAATGATCTAGGAATCACGTTTAATGTGATTGATGAATATCTACCTAAATTGGCTTACTAAGATTTGTTGTGCCAAAGCCAAGGTCAAGGCAAGTAGTTTGAGGGTCCNAACCACACAATCACAAAAACCAAGATTTACGTGGAAAAACCCTTCAGATAAAGGGAAAAAAACCACGGGCAAGCCAGAGAAGAAGATCCACTATAAAATAATAAATATCCAAGTCCTCAAAGTCCCTTGCCAGAACTTGAGAAACAATCACAAGAGAATAATAGGGATATAAGGATTACGTCACCCGAAAATACGGTCTCCTGCGTTACCCTCCTTATTTTCTTCCCATCTCTTCTTCTTCTTCTCTTGTTTTTTCTTCTGCAACAACCTTCACGTGATTTCTGGAGTGGAAGTCCTCCACGTAGTTAAGCACCAAGTAGCAGCCATTCCTTCTCTTCCCTAGCAATCCATGCTCCTAGAAAAAAAGAATACCTGCTACATGCTTCTCCTATTTTTTCAGACGGCTGCTCCTTAAAAAAGAGAAACTCAAAAAGGCGGCTGCTCCTTTTATAAAAGAGAGAACAAATCCCTGGGAAAAAAAGGTAGTGCTCCCTTTTGCCCTAATGGGCTGAATAAGTGGGCCATGGGCCAACAGTTCTATTTTTCTACACAATTGTAAAAGCTCATGAGTGAAACATTAACCTTAGAGGTAATCTAGAGTCCAACAAGATGATTGGACCTAATTTTCCTGATTGGCTAAGGAATATAGCCAAGAAAAAATGTCACTTTTGTAGTAAGGATGGGCACTGGAAGCGTAACTGCAGGGCTTATTTGGCAAGTCTAAAAGAAAAGAAGCATACTGATGCTTCAACATCAGGTACATTCATAATTGAGATGTATTCTTCTATTACTTCTTATTCCACTTGGGTATTGGATACCGGTTGTGGGTCTCATATTTGTACTAATATGCAGATGATAAGAAACAGTAGAAGACTGGGAAAGGATGAAGTGATTCTGCGCATGGGAAATGGAGCAAAGGTTGCTGCATTAGCTGTAGGAATTTGCTTTTTATCTTTGCCCACAGGGCTTGAAATAGAACTTAGTAATTGTTACTTTGTGCCGAACATAACAAAGAATATCATATTTCATGTTTAGTAATGAATGGGTATTCTTTTGAAATTGGAAATAATGGTATTTCTATTTTTCGGAACAAAATGTTCTTTGGTTCTGCTGAATTGTTCAACGAATTTATGTTCTTAATCTTCAAGCCCCTATTCTCAATATTGAATCAAAAAGATTAAAATCAAATAATTCTAGGGATTCATACCTATGGCATTGTCGTTTAGGCCATATAAATGAAACTCGTTTAACGAAGTTACATAAAGATGGATACTTGGGCTCATTCGATTGGGAATCGTTTGAGGAATGCGAGTCATGCTTACTTGGCAAGATGACCAAGTCACCTTTTACCGGAAAAGGCGAGCGAGCAACTGAATGTTTGGGTTTAGTACATTCGGATGTATGTGGACCCATCAACATTCAAGCCATAGGAGGTTTTTCTTATTTCATCACGTTCATAGATGACCATAGTAGATATGGTTATGTGTATCTGATAGAGGGGGGGTGAATTGGGTTCTTTAAAAATTTACAATTAAAATTAATTTCCCAAGATGAATGTGCACAAGTAAAGTGTAGAGAGTGTGATGCTATGAATGCTGAATACAATGTAAATTAGAGAGAAAGAGGAAGAGATAAGCACGGTAAACACAAAGGGTTTATAGTGGTTCAGTGTTAGCTATACCTACATCCATTTCTAAGCAACTCTCGAGTACACACTATAATCACCCTGATTATAGCAGAGTTGTTTTGCAAGATCACAACCCGAACTTGTTGTTTTACAACGGGATCACAATGAACTCAGCCGATTTTCATAGGTTCACTAGCACACAACCTAACACAAGCTAATCTTAGCTTGTCCGAGGTCAACTACCTCAACTATTCAATCCCCTGATTGAATCAGAAAGCAAACAAATCATGTAAATGTTTACAACAATTTATAAGCTCCTCAAATGAGCAGATAATCAATATAAATAAAAATAGAGTAGAAAAGCCTGATTAGATGCTGTTTGATGTTGAGCTTTTCTTCTTTAATTTCTTCTTTTTCTCTTCTCTTCTGAATGATCTTTCAAAGCTTGAACTTAGGCACTTGAAGAAAAGTTGGTGAAGAGAAGGATGAAGAACTAGGGCTCTTGTTCTTCTTCTTCTAATTGATGGAAATCCTTCAGATTTGATCTTTGAAAGCTTTTGGATTTTCTTTATCTCTTTTGAATAGTAAGGCTTTGAATCAGAGTTTTTCCTCTTTGAAATTTCTCTATTTTCCTCTCTTTTTTCTCTTTTTTTTTTGAACGGTCGGAATGCCCTTTTTATAATCTCTCTTAATCCATGTTTTTGATGCAAAGTAGCCATTGAGAGTACTTGTGGATTAGTTCAACATGCAAAGGCAAAGAGCCATTGAAGAGTAGGTGAAGAAATATGATCGTTGGAGCCATTTCTGACAAATCTGAAAGTCGCCTCTGACAGGTTGGAGTTGGCTCTAATCTGGCAAGGTATCGGCTCTAAGTCGGGTTTCCCAAAATAGAAAAAATGTTCATCATGGAGTCAGCTCTGGAATTCTGTGGGGTTGACACATCGCGAGCTGGAGTTAGCTCTAATTTTCTTGGGGTTGACACTAACAGTATCCCGAAAAAATGCAGTCTCTGTTCTAAGTTAGAGTCGGCTTAATTCTGCTGGTGTTGACTTTAAAATCTGAAGCAGAAAGATAGTTCACTATAACTCAGATTAGAGTCGGCTCTAATTTTCTGGGTGTCGACTCTAAACCGTGTCGAATGTGCCAAACAGTTTCGATACGCTCCGGAGTCGGCTCTAAACTCTGAACTTTGACACATACAGCTAAAAATTGATTCAAGCCCATTTTTATACGAATTTTGAATATTTAACCTTTCTAAATTCCTGAAACATTTGTCATTTTCATTAGTATCATAGGTAATATACTCATGGCTTTTGTTAATCATCAAAATCAATAAATGGGTCAACAAAAGCTTTTGAAAAGTTCAAAGAATTCAAATGTAAAGTAGAAAAATAAGATACTTTGATCCAGATCGAGGTGGTAAATACTTGAGAATCAGTTCGTAGATTATTTGAAGAAGAATGAGATTCTGCATCAATGGACTCCTCTTGGTACACCACATCACAATGGTGTATTAGAAAGGAGAAATCACACTATTAGACATGGTACATTCGATGATGAGCCTTGTATATCTTTCCAAAAATATTTTTGGGTTATACGCTAGATACTGCCAAATATATATCCTAAACCAAGTTCCATCTAAATCGATTAACTTCACTTCCTATGAGATATGGTGTGGAAAGAAACCATCCCTTAATCATTTGAGGGTTTGGGGCTGTTACGCTTATGTGAAGCGTAATGAATCAGACAAGCTTGAAGCTAGATATGATAAATGTAATTTTATTGGGTATCCAAAATAAACAAAAGGATATTACTTCTACCATCCTCTCGAGCAAAAGGTGTTTGTCTCGAGAAATGCTTCATTTTTAGAGAATGAGATTCTTTCAAAGGATAGTTAGAGTAAGATTGAACTTAGTGAAGCTCAAAAACCATAAATTGATAAAGACCGATTAGATGGAATGGAGCACATATTGAATGCAGTGGGAGTTAAGCTAAGACTCAACCCACATTCAGACAGCCGTTGCATGAGTCTCTATTAGGAAAGTTAAAGCAATAGGTAGCTCCAAGTACACACCAGCTATATAGATCTAGTAGGATAATTCATATCCCTAAGAGATATGCATTTTTCATAGAGGATGATGAGCCTATCAACTATAAGGAGGCAATGTCTGACATTAACTCTAAGAGATGGCTTGAGGCCATGAAATCTGAAATGGACTCCATGTATGACAACCAGGTACGAACTTTGGTTGATCCACCTGAAGGGGTAAAACTCATTGGGTGCAAATGAATTTTCAAGAAGAAGACTGACATGGATAGTAATGTGATTACCTATAAGGCAAGGCTAGTTGTAAAAGGTTATAAGCAAAGACAAGGTGTTGACTTTGATGAAACCTGTTCACCTGTAGCCAGCATATATTGACATGAGATCTGACAGATGGATGTCAAGACCGCCTTCCTAAATAAAAATTTAGAGAAAGATGCACTACAAGAAAATACTGAAATAGCGACACAAATTTAGCGACGCATTCTTGCGTCGCTAAATTGCGACCAAATTGCGACGCCTCCGTGATAACAAAAAATTGCGACTCAATTAGCGACGCATTAGTGACTCAATAAATCAGATAATCAAAAAAATTAATTTTTTAATTTAGCGACGCAAATAATGCATCACAATATTTTAAAATTAAATTTTATAAAATATAATTATGAAATAAAAATATTGCGATGCAACCAAATACGTCGTAATATTTTTAAAAAATTAATTATGTTGAATAGCGATGCAATAGCGATGCAATAAACCAGAAAATTAAAAAAAATAATTTTTAATTTAGCAACGCAAGTATTATGTCATAATTATTTTAAATTAAATTAATTTTTAAAATATAATTATAAAATAAAAATATTGTGATGCAATTCAGTGCATCGTAATATTTTTAAAAAATTGATTATGTTAAATAGCGACGCAATAGTGACGCAATAAAATAGAAAATTAATAAAATAATTTTTTATTTAGCGATGCAAGTATTGCATCACAATATTTTTTTTAAAATAAATTTTATAAAAAAATTAAAAGTAATTATGAAATAAAAATATTGCGATGCATTTGATTGCGTGCAATATTTTAAAAAAATTAATTATGTTAAGTAACAATGCATTAGCGATGCAATAAATCAGAAAATTAAAAAAATTAATTTTTAATTTAGCGACACAAATAATGCATCGTAATTTTTTTTAAAATAAATTTTATAAAATATATTAAAAGATAAAAAATAAAACATTGCGACGCAATGAAATGCGTCGCAATTGTTTTAAAAAAATTAATTTTGGTACATGCGTCGGATCGTCGTCGCCGATCGGGATTACGGCTTGGATCAATCGCAAACGTCAGATTGTCGCCGATCGGATGGATCGCGACAGTCCGCGATCTATCATCGCCATCGGGATCACGGCTTGGATCGATCGCAACGGTCCAAGATCGATCATCGCCGATCGGGATCACAGCTGGATCGATCGCAACCGTCGGATTGTTGCCGATCGGATTGATCACAATGGCCCGAGATCGATCATCATCGATCAGGATTAGGGCTTGGATCGATCACAACCGTCGGATCGTCGCCGATCGAACCGATCGCAACGGTCCGAGATCGATCATCGCGATCGGGATCATGGCTTGGATCGATCACAACCGTCGGATCATAGCCGATCGATCGATCGCAATGGTTCGAGATCGATCATCGTCGATCAGGATCACAGGTTGGATCGATCGCAACCGTCGGATTGTTGCCGATCGGAGCGATCGCAATGGCCCAAGATCGATCGTCGTCGATCGAGACTAGGGCTTGGACCGATCGCAACCGTCGGATCGTCGCTGATCGAACCGATCGCAACGGTCCGAGATCGATCATCGCCGATCGGGATCATGGCTTGGATCTATCGCAACCGTCGGATCGTTGCCGATCGGATCGATCACGACAGTCCAAGATCGGTCATCGCCGATCGGGATCAGGGCTTGGATCGCAACCGTCGGATCATCGCCGATTGGATCGATCACGACGGTCCGAGATCATCATCGCCTTGGATCGATTGCAACCGTCAAATCGTCGCCATCGGACCGATCGCAACGGTCTGAGATCGGTAGTCACCGATCGGGATCAGGGCTTGGATCGATCGCAACCGTCGGATCATTGCCAATCGGATTGATCGCGACGGTCCAAGATCGATCATTGCCGATCAAGATCACGGCTTGGATCGATTGCAACCATCGGATCATCGCTGATCGGATCGATCACAACGGTCGGAGATCGGTCGTCGCCGATCGGGATCAAGGCTTGGATCGATCACAACCGTCGAATCGTCGCCGATCGAACCGATCGCAATGGCTCGAGATCGATCATCGCCGATCGAGATCAGGGCTTAGATTGATCACAACCGTCGGATCATCACCGATCGGATCGATTGCGACAGTCGGAGATCGGCGTCGCTGATCGAGATCAGGGCTTGGATCGATCGCAACCGTCGGATCGCCGCCGATCGGACCGATCGCAATGGCCCGAGATCGATCGTCACCGATCGGGATTAGGGCTTGGATCGATCGCAACCATCAGATCGTCGCCGATCGGATCGATCGCAACGGTCGGAGATCGGTCGTCACCAATCGGGATCAGGCTTGGATTGATCGCAACCATCGGATGTCGCCGATCAGACCGATCGCAACCGCCCGAGATCGATCGTCGCCGATCAGGATCAGGGCTTGGATCGATTGCAACCGTCGGATTATCACCAATCAGATCGATCGCAACGGTCAGAGATCGGTCGTCGCCGATCGGGATCAGGGCTTGGATCGATCGCAATCGTTGGATCGTCGCCGATCGGACCAATCGCAACGGCCTGAGTCGATCGTCACCGATCGGGATCAGGGCTTGGATCGATCGCAATCATCAGATCATCGCTGATCGACCGATCGCAACGGCCCGAGATCGGTCGTCGCCGATCGGGATCAGGCCTTAGATCGATCGCAACCGTCGTATCATCGCTGATCGGATCGATCGCGACGATCGAAGATCGGTCATCGTCGATCGGGATCAGGGCTTGAATCGATCGCAACCGTCGGATCGTTGCCGATCGGACCGATCGCAACGGCCCAGATCGATCATCGTCGATCGGGATCACGGTTTGGATCGATCGCAATGATTTTAGGAAAAAATAATTTTATCAAATATAATTATCAAATAAAATATGCGACGCAAATCAGTGCATTGCAAATATTTTTTAAAAATAAATTATGTTAAATAGGATGCATTAGCACGCAATAAACCCAAAAATAAAAAAAAATTAATTTTGTGACGCATATTTTGCATCGCAATATTTTTTTAAAAAAATTATAAAAAATTAAAAATAAACATTGCGACGCAACCATATGCGTCGCAATGATTTTAAGAAAAAGTAATTTTTATCAAATATAATTATCAAATAGAAATATTGCGATGCAAATCTGTGCGTCGCAAATATTTTTAAAAAAATTAAATTATGTTAAATAGCGATGCATTAGCGATGCAATAAACCAGAAAATTAAAAAAAAAATTTTAATTTTGCGACGCATCTATTGTGTCGCAATATTTTTTTAAAAAATAAATGTTATAAAAAAATTAAAAATAAACATTGCGACACAACCATATGCGTCGCAATTATTTTAAGAAAAAATAATTTTTATCAAATATAATTATGAGATAAAAATATTGCAACACAAATCATTACGTCGTAAAGTTTTAAAAAAATTTAATTACGTTAAATAGCGACGCATTAGCGACGTAATAAACCAAAAAATTAAAAAAATAATTATTAACTTGCGACGCATCTATTGCGTCACAAAGTTTTTTTTTAAAATAAATGTTATATAAAATTTAAAAATAAAATATTACGACGCAATCATATGCGTCGCAATTGTTTTTTTTTTTTTAAATAATTTTTATCAAATATAATTATTAAATAAAAAAATTGCGACGCATTTTCCCTGAAAATAAAAAAAAAAATTTCCGCCGATCATTGCCGCCAAATTAGCGACTCATTAGCGACGCAATTATTTGCGTCTCTAAGTTTCCTAGAAAATAATTAAAAAGACAAATTAGCGACATATTAGCGACGTATAATTGCGTCGCTAATCCAATAAATTTAAAAAAAATAGCAAGGGTTAGCGATGCAAATTTCGTCGTTAAACCCTGGTATATAATCTGAGTCGCGCCCGGCCCCGCCCCCCCCCCCCCCGCTCTTCTTCTTCCTTCTAACCCTAATCCGCGCCGTCCCCCTCCTTCGCCTCCCCCCGCCCTCTCCCCTGGCGTTAGGAGCCACCGACGGTGGCCCCCCCTCACCCCGGCGAGGTAAGCCCCCTACCCACTCCCCTCCCCCCCCCCCCCCCCCCCCGCCCTTCCGTTTCTGTGAGGCCACGGCCACTTTGCGACGCCTCCATGACAAACAAAACATTGCGACACAATTAGTGATGCATTAGCGACTCAATAAACCAGAAAATTAAAAAAAAATTAATTTTTTTATTTAGCGATACAAATAATGCATCGCAATATTTTTAAATTAATTTTTTATAAAATAAAATATGGAAAAAATATTGCGATGCAACTCAGTGCGTCGCAATGTTTTTTAAAATAATTAAATATGTTAAATAGCGACGCATTAGCGACGTAATAAACCAAAAAATTAGAAAAATTATTTTTAATTTAGCGACGCACCAATTGCATTGCAAATAATTTAAATAAAATAAATTTTATAAAATATAAATATGAGAAAAAAATATTATGACGCAACTCAGTGCATTGCAATGTTTTTTAAAAAATTAAATATGTAAATAGAGACGCATTAGCGATGCAATAAACCAGAAAATTAAAAAATTATTTTTAATTTAGCGACGCACCAATTGCATTGCAAATAATTTAAATAAAATTAATTTTTATAAAATATAAATATGAGAAAAAAATATTGCGATGCAACTCAGTGCGTCGCAATGGTTTTAAAAAAAATTAAATATGTTAAATAGCGATGCATTAGCGACGCAATAAACCAAAAAATTAGAAAAATTATTTTTTTAATTTAGCAACGCAATAACTGCATCACAATTATTTTAAATAAAATTAATTTTTATAAATTATAAATATAAGAAAAAATATTACGACGTAACACAGTGCGTCGCAATATTTTAAAAATTTAATTATATTAAATAGCGACGCAATAAATCAAAAATTAAAAAAATTATTTTTAATTAGCGACGCAATAATTGCGTCGCAATTATTTTAATAAAATAAATTTTTATAAAATATAATTATGAGAAAAAAATATTGCGACGTAACTTAGGCGTCGCAATATTTTTAAAAAAATTAATTGTTAAATAGCGATGCAATAAACCAAAAAATTAGAAAAATTATGTTTTAATTTAGCGATGCACTTGTTGCGTCGCAATTATTTTAAATAAAATTAATTTTTATATATATAATTATCATATAAAAAAATTGCGACGCAACCCTTTACGTCGCAATGTTTTTAAAAAAATTAATTATGTTAAATGCGATCGGTTCGAGATCGGTCGTGGCCGATTGGAATCAGGACTTGGATCGATCGCAACCGTCGGATCATCGCCGATCGGATTGATCGCCGCGGTCCGAGATCGTCGTGGATGATCGGAATCAGGGCTTGGATTGATCGCAATCGTCGGATCGTCGCCGATTGGACCGATCGCCACGGTCCGAGATCGGTCGTGGCCGATCGGGACCACAGCTTGGATCGATCGCAACCGTCGGATCATCAGCGATCAGACCGATCGCCACGGTACGAGATCGGTCGTGGCCGATCGGGATCAGGGCTTGGATCAATCGCAACCGTCAGATCGTCAGCGATCTCGGACCGATCGCAACGGTCCAGGATCGGTCGTGGCGATCAGGATCAGGGCTTGGATCGATCGCAACCATCGGATCGTCGTCGATTGGACCGATCGCCACGGTCTGAGATCGGTCATGGCCGGTCGGGATCACGGCTTGGATAGATTGCAACCGTCGGATCATCGGTGATTAGACCGATCGCCACGGTCCGAGATCGATCGTCGCCGATCGGGATCAGGGCTTGGATCAATCGCAACCATCGGATCGTCGCCGATCGGATAGATCACCACGGTCCGAGATCGGTCGTGGCCGATCGGGATCACGGCTTGGATCGATCGCAACCATCGGATCATCGGCGATCGGACCGATCACAATGGTCCGAGATCGGTCGTGGCCGATCGGGATCATGGCTTCGATCGATCGCAAACTGTCGGATCGTCGCAGATCTTGGACTAATTGCAACGGTCCGGGATCGATCAGGGACGATCGGGATCACAGCTTGGATCGATTGCAACCGTCAGATTGTCGCCTATCAGATCGATCGCGATGGTCCGAGATCGTTCATCGCTGACCGGGAACGATCAGGGCTTGGATCGATCGCAACCGTCAGATCGTTGGCGATCGGACCGATTGCCATGGTCCGAGATCGGTCATGGCCGATCGGGATCAGGGCTTGGATCGATCGCAAACCGTCGGATCATCGCCGATCGGACCGATCGCCATGGTCCGAGATCGGTCGTGGCCGATCGGGATCACGGCTTTGATCGATCGCAATCATCGGATCATCGGTGATCGGACTGATCGCCACGGTCCGAGATCGGTCGTGGCCGATCGGGATCATGGCTTCGATCGATCAAAACCGTCGGATCGTCGATGATCAGACCGATCGCCACGGTCCGAGATCGGTCGTTGTCGATCGGGATCATGGCTTCGATCGATTGCAACCGTTGGATCATCGGCGATCAGACCGATCACCACGATCCAAGATCGGTTTGTGGCCGATCGGGATCAGGGCTTGGATTGATCGCAACCATCGGATCGTCACTGATTGAACCGATCGCCACGGCCGAGATCGATCATGGCCGATCGGGATCACGGCTTCGATCGATCGCAACCGTCGGATTGTCACCGATCTCGGACTGATTGCAACGGGTCCGGGATGGTCGTGGCCGATCGGGACACGGCTTTGATCGATCACAACCGTCAGATCGTCGCCTATCGGATAGATCGCGACGGTCCAAGATCGATCATCGCTGACCGTGATCGATCAGGGCTTAGATCGATCAAAACCGTCAGATCGTCGGCGACGGACCGATTGCCACAGTCCGAGATCGGTCGTGGCCGATCGGGATCAGGGCTTGGATCGATCGCACCGTCGGATCGTCGCCAATCGGACCGATCGCTAGGGTCCGAGATCGGTCATGGCCGATCGAGATCACAGCTTGGATTGATCACAATCGTCGGATCGTCGGCGATCGGACCGATCGCCACGGTCCGAGATCGGTCGTGGCCGATCGGGATCATGGCTTCGATCGATCGCAACCGTCGGATCATCGGCGATCGGACCGATCGCCACGGTCCGAGATCCATCGTGGCCAATCGGGATCCGGCTTGGATCGATCGCAACCGTTAGATTATCGGCGATCGGACCGATCGCCACGGTCCGAGATCGGTCATGGCCGATTGGGATCATGGCTTCGATCGATCGCAACCGTCGGATTGTCCAGCGATCGGACCGATCGCCATAGTTCAAGATCGGTCGTGGCCG
>UESW01003328.1:46521-88054 GCA_900491605.1 Calamus simplicifolius | reverse complement strand
ATATACAGAAAAATTACAATGTGTTATCATATAAATACCTTGTTGAGCAACATCTTGCCCTTTTTCTTCTTTGGCCTGTTTGGATCAAGTGTGGCAATGTAAAGAGGATAGTTCCTCTTCCAGTGCCCTTGCATCTTGCAATGAAAGCATTCAGCTTGACTTTTATCAACTTTCTTCTTCTGCATCTGACCACTTATAGATGTCCTAGCATGTTGCACATTTTTCTTATTCTTTTTCTTCTTCCCATTCCCAAAGGGTTGACGCCCTACCTTAGATCCTTCAACCACATTAACCAAACCCTTAGAGAGCTAGTTATCCTTCTCAAAGTTCTGTAACAACCCAAACAAACCGTGGTAGTTGACTGCAGGCTTTGTCATTCGAAAATGAGTAAGGAAAGGTTGGAAGGATGGAGGCAAGGAATTCAGGATTGCATATTTTCCCAACTGCTCATGTAGGGGAAAGCCTAGCTTGCTGAGGAGTTCTATCTTCTCAATCATATACAATACATGATCAGTGACAGGAGATCCATCCCTCATTCAAGCATTAAAAATAGCACAACTAGTCTTGTGCCTTTCAACTTCGTCGGGTGTGCCGTAAGATTCATTCAACGCTTGAATGATTTCTTCTGGCTGAGCATTCTCGAACCGGCGACGAATTCTTCATTCATAGCTGCTAGCATGATGCAACGCGCTAGTTCTATCACTGAGCCATTTCTGATAAGTGTCTTTCTCAGAACTTTGGGTGTTTACATCAGGTATCTTTGGTGCAGGATTATTCAGAATATATAGAATCCTCTCATGCTCAAGGACGATTTTAAGTTTTCTGAACTGGCTATTGAAATTTGAACCATTCAACTTGTCACTATCCAATAGGGACCTTAATGATAAATTAGTGGTCATTTTCTGCATATGGAAAAACTAATGTTTATTAGTATATAAATTGATTCAGTCTAAAGACTTGGACTTTAGTCTAAAGATTCTTCCACTATTTTGTTCAAATTGGCAGCCTCTATACCCCAATTCGAAGAATTATTCTTAATTCTTTAGTGGGAACTAAGATCTACATAGACTACATACAGGCCCAAGTGAAGCTTGGCCAACCCATATGCATCTAAGAGTAGGTTCAAAACCAATTGTTTTCCCAAACAATTCTGTTGGGGAATTGTTGAGAAATTGTTGCCCCAATCTTATTGATTTTGATGATTACCAAAAGCCATGAGTATATTAAAAGATGCAATGAGTTTATTTACATGAGCAATGAATTTATTTAGAACAATCAATGAGTATGTTAAGTATGACTTTAATCAATTTGAAAGTAAGTTCAAGCTCCATGTTTAAGCTTTCAAAAAGAAATTTTTATACTTCATATCTCAATCAATGAGTTTTTGGAACATTTCTTGAATTGATTCCTAATGACAATTTTATTTTATTCAAGTCAAAAATTGATTTAAAATGAATCTGGAATGAATTTCAAAGTCAATCAGAAAATTCTCTGATTTTTGATACGTTCCGAGCTGACTCTAGAGTTTCAGAGTTGACTCCACTCAGTATACAGAGATGTATGTTTGTCTCGAGTCGACCCATGTGATTTCTCGAGTCGACCCCCGATTTTGTCGAGCGACTTCATGACTGTGTGAGTCGACTCCGCTCAGACACCAAGAATTTTTTTCTGAGCACTTCTCGAGTCGACCCCTTGCTTTTCATGAGTCGACCCCCGACTGTCAGGAGTCGACACCTTATTTTTGTTGAGTCGACCCTTTAACTTTCTGAATATTTCTATTTTTGGTATCGCGTCTTCGAGTCGACTCGCCTAAAGCTAGTCGACTCCAACAAATCTGGGCGTGATTTTTCTGAATGTCAACTCAGCGTCAACGGTAAGATTTTTCAATAACGGCTAGATTTCTTTGTGTCTAAGACTATATTTTCGCAGAGTCTATAAATAGAGAGGCCGTTTTCAAATCAAAAAAAGAGAGATACAAATCAAGAGAGAAAAAGAAAATCTTTCAGAAAAAGAGGAAAAACAGAGCGTCATTTGAAAAATCCGAGATTCAAAAATAGAGTGAAAGAAAAGGCGTGAAATCAAAGGAGACTTCATCTGTGTTCAAGTTCATCAATTCAAGAAAAGTCTAGAAGAAAATCCAAGAGCCTTTCAAGAGCAAATCAAGAGATTTTCAACATTCAAAGAAAGGAAGAAAAAGCTGAAATCAACTCCAACATTCAATCCGTGGAGAATCTGAGCTGAGGCCCGATTCCACACTTCAAAGGAGTTGAGGAAGAGAAGAAAAGAAGAAAAGCATGCACTCAAATCAAATCTAAACAGACTCTTCTAAACCTTGATTTTATTTTGAAATATCTGCTCTAAAGGAGTGTTTTGTATTAAACATACATTTTTATCTTGTGGTTTACTAATTCAATCAGAGGGTTGAATTAGTGGAGGTTGTACACCTCTTCACAAGCTAAGGTTAGCTTGTGTGTTGGGTTTTGTGCTGGTGAGCCCGTGTAAAACCGGCTGGGTTCGTTGTGATCCCGGGAAAACAATAAGTTTGGGTTGTAAGCTTGTAAAACAACTCGACTGTAATCGAGGTGATTATAGTGTGGACTCAAGTGGAGCTTGGGAGTGGACGTAGGTATTGGATACACCGAACCACTATAAAATTTCTATGTTTGCCGTGCTTATTTATCTCTCTCTTGCTATCGTGCTTTAACTTGAATTAATAGTTTGCATCCTCTCATCAATAGTTTAAATTACATCAAAAGGCTTAATTTTTAAAAGAATCCAATTCACCCCCCCCTCTTGGGTTGCCATCTAGGCCAACAAATTCTTAGTGTTCAGTTTTGCCCCATGTTCCTCTTCAGCAGGCATGGAGTGCCTCTACTGAAAGTTCTGGTTAGGTCCAACCATTAAATGATATCATCAGTGTAACCTATCAATAGACAACCAAGCTCGAGTGAAGCTCGGCTCACTTGACTGTCTATTTAATAGTTACGCTGACTTATCATATAATGAATGATAATTCCGATGGTTGACAAGTACCAGGCATGGAGTGCCTCCAATGATTATCAAGACATCGGACTCATTATCACCCACCTTAATGGGAGGCTATGATCTAGTTATCATATAACTATTTCATTTTAAGGACCTAATAATTTTAGAGGATTTAATAATATGAAGATAAATTGACTAATCAAGTTCTCCCACTGAATCTATGAAATCGGTAGAATGAAACAAGATTAAGTCAGGTTATGTGGCACCTAAATCAGTCAGACTGATTTCCTTACAGGCATGGGTCAACCAGAATCATAAATGGTTTACCATATTGACCAGGTGAGTGAGATCGATGGGAGGGATATGCCATTAACTCGTTAAAGACACATCAATACGAGTAGCTCCCAATTAAAAACCATTCGATCGTTGATCCTAGAGCAACTTGCCAACTCACCTTGACAGCATATGGTTAACCAATTTTGATTTGACCATCTAAGAGATTCATGCTCAACCACGGAGCCTAATCTACTTCCATTTGGTTTAATCAAAGACATGGACATGATCACTACAACTATTGTTTGATTTAGAGCATTCTTAACCTAATCTAATTAATTTAGATTTGATCAAATACTCTTTTAGTCCAGTTGATTTAAACCTTAGGGTCTAACCCTTTATGGACCTGATTTAGCTAACCCAAAAGATTAAATATATTTATATTTACATGTCATATATTTCAATCAAGCATCACTTGCATTATGTTACTACTCATAATTCCTATATTTAGATCATATCTAAAAAGATTATGAATTAATATTTGACATTCAAATAAAACTCTCATAAATATTTGTATGTAACATAACATAGACTACAAGCCATCATATCTCATATATATGTTTTATACTAAACATGCAAATATCATGCTTTTATACAACATCAATATAAAACATTTTTGAGAGTGAGTGTAATCTATGTTTTGATGCCAAAGCTCAATTTAAATTTTCTTTAGACTAAGCATTGATGATAAAATAATCACTCGGCAATATGTCACAGAATACCTTGGGTAATTTAGATTTTTAATCCATCTGTGACCATGGCCTTGTGATCAGTTTTAGCCATAATTACATAATTAATAAGAACATTAATTTGCATGTAATAAATTAGATCAATATCAAAACAATGGCTCTGAAACCATTTGTAGGGAGAAATAAACTCCGAGGCATGCATATTTTTAAAATTTGATAATTATTATTAATGCGGAAGCTAAAAGATTACATATTAATCTATCTATATACATCAAGATCATATCTTTGCCTTATATATATGATCGCTTGATCTAAAATATGCATATAAATAATCATCAAGATCATATCTTGATCCTCAACGTAAGAAGTCATACTTCTTGCCTTGAATCATGCCTTAAGGTTTAGGGATCATATCACTTACCTTAAGGGTAGTTGGTAAATCCTTTTGTGCTCTGCAGCCGTTCAATCGTCCGGCCTCTAGTATCATCCACGCGAAGCCCCGAATGATCGATTTTCGAGAGTGCTAGCTCACGGAAAAATGACTTTGCTGATCTTGAATCCTTCCACTTGAATCTTCCTTCAAGATCCACCAAGCTTTTGCTAACACCAGAATCACCAAGATTTTCTATTCTAACCTTTTAGAATTACAATCCACGACATGTCGTGTGTTGTTGTTCTTTGTAATATGGTGAGGGATGTCTCTATTTATAGTCTCATTCAGCCTACTCCCATTGAATGATGACATTAAGAATTCCGTCGTTTGGCAAAAAGCAAAGAGACGTCGAACCAAAGAGCCGCGGCGCTTGGTTAATTCTGACGTTCGGTGAAAACCAAGGAGACGTGGTGTTTTGTTAATTCGATGTTGGTGAGAACTAAAGAGATGTGAATTCTAACACTTAGAATTTCATCGCCTGGTTGATTCAAAGAGGCACATTAATTCCACTTTAATTCTAACATTTAGAATTTCGATGAAATGGTTTGGAGAGGATTAAATTAATACATTAAATTCTAAATGAGAATGTAATCTCTCAAACATTAGTTATCTCATCATGTGAGATACTTATGCGAGAGGTTTGGGTTCAAGTGATGGTTTAATCTAATCTGAATTTATTGGACTGAACCCACATAGATCATGGTCCTAGCCCAAATCAAATTTGGCTAGTCCTGAATCTATTTAAATCCAAATCAAGTCTAATTTCAAATCAATATTTGAAATTGATTAGTCCTTCTAATAGACTTAAACCAAATTGAATCTTATTCACTTGTACTTAACCCAATTGAGATAATTCAATCAATCAAATTGATTAATTAAATCATATACGATTCTCAATCGTTGATCAGCAAATAGATCATCCTAGGAAACTTCTATGCGTGTGACTCTCTAGGTTCGAACCTAAGCCGGTAGCATAGAAACAACTTTCTATACTAATCGATGTGCCCATCTAGCAATGGAACCCGACGTCCGGATAGTCGAAGAGTTGCCGAGCAAACTCCAAGAACCCTAAGAAATAGTTACCGTATAATTCATCTCTTGACCACAAATGCTAAGGATGGCTTAAGAGCCTGTCAACTCTAAACAGCAAATCCATAAAGTGATTTCAATTTTAGTGATCATGTGACTTTCACATGAAGTGCCTTGGCCAAGGTCTTGCTAAATTGAAACACAAGCATTTCTCCTTTTAACGGGATAGGTCAAATTCCATCTTGATCCATAACTGACTACCACAAGTACTTGACTGCACCCAGTAACCTTTCGTAGCTGGATTAGAAATCCAGGTGGTCCGGCACCTAAGTACAATGAGTTGCTTGTAAGTCACTGGTTGTGATCTTCAGGTCTAAAGGATACTTATACCCATATCTTCTCGGATTAACTCTTGACAGCAGAGTATCCGGAAATGAGTCACGTTCGGTGAAATGTACTCCTACACTTTCACCTGTATGTCATACTAGTGTCTCTACACTCCTTGGTTAAGAGGACAACCAACAAATATGATATACAACGTCCTATAATTGATAGTACTATGGCCCTGTCATAGTATATCATTTGGTCGCGAACTCTTTTAAGGACCTTCAAAGATAAATCCTCCTTTATCGTGAAGGAAGATCCTGAGGGCTTCATTACTATTAGGAGTTTTAAGAAGATGTTCTTGTAATGAATAAACTGCCAAATAACTTTTATTAATATATCAATTTATATACAAATTACATTAGCACAATCATCAAATGATTGGCTTTAGGATACAATTCCCAACATATTGACCATGCCATCTTTCAGTGTTTTAGAGCTAGACATATTTGGAGGATTTTGGGATATCAGATCTGTGAGGATGTTTCCAGTTTGTTGCGGTCCTCTTTTCTCATAGATATTAAAAGGAACAAGCTGCAGCGGGGTACCGTCTGGGCTGCCACTGTTTACCAGATTTGGTTATCTCGTAACCAGCTGGTCTTCACATATGTCTCCATTCCTCCTCAGCGGACAGCTCGGACAGCTATATCCTTCTCCTCTGACTTCTCTCGTGCTGCTCTCGATTTTGATATATCTGGACACTGGGGTTCCCCTGCTACTTCGGTAGCGAACCGGCAGATGGTTTTTATTTCTTGGGAGCCCCCCTTCCATGGTATATCAAAATCAACTTTGATGGGAGTGTTCGGGGTAGACTTACTGGTTCTGCTTTTATTATTAGAGGTGTTGATGATGGTATGTTGGCGGCAGAAGGTTTTGGTCTCCTAAATTCCTCTGTTCCTATGGCAGAGCTGTATGCGGCGTGGGCCGGTATTTCCTTTGCTGCTCGGTATCTTCAAGCTCAGAGTCTCTTTATTGAGGGGGACTCTCTTACGGTCATCCGTTGGCTTCGATAGGAATGTAGTGGTCTCCCTTCGACTAATCCTCTTCTTCTGGATATCTAGTCTCTTTTGAGGGGGGTCACCTACTTTCTGATTCGTCATGTCTATCGTGAGGCCAACACAGTGGCTGATTGGATTGCGGGTGTTGCGATCCTTTTTTCTGGTTTTTGGATATGGAAACAGGGGGACTCCTGCCCCATTGTACTTAAACAGTTTTTATTTTCTAATATATCCGGACTGACTCGCGCTAGACTGGTGTGATCGCTTGCTTTTTTCAAAAAAAAAAAAAAGGAGTCTTCTTGCTTAAAGTAATTTTCTATCCATACATTAAATAAATAATGAGTCAAAAATAATGTGATCAATTTGAGACATACTATGAATGATACTTTCTTTAGAGTAGGATTCTTTCTATTCATGCATAAATCTTTGATAATAGTTTACTTTTAAGATGCAACGAGCTACTTTATCTTTTTCTTTAATTGCACTTTAATAAAAGAAATCAAGATAGATCAAGAATATACAACTAAAATCAATAAAATAATTAAATAAATTTTTTTCTTATGCTAAATCATCCCTTCTTAAATGCTATGGGGATTCGTTTAAGTTCACTCGGTTTGAAAATAGGTTTAAAGGCTCTCAAGTATCTTGTCTATCGTAAACATTTATGTAGAATAAGAAAAAAAAAAAGATAAAAATTTAATCACTACATATTTATGCTACTTAAAACTAAGGTACATGTTTAAATAAGTTTATGTTTTATTAACCATTCAATGCGAAGTTAAATTTAGGATTACTTAACAACTATCCAACATTTTTAACAACAATAACATTAAATTTATTTAAATAGAGAATTCTAGCTACCTTACATTTCATCCATTTAAAGTTGTCAAGGACCTATGCACAAGTATTTATTACCCAAAGATCATCACCAATTATGACACCCAAGAAAAATTGACTAACCAATATGATTAGCCATGGACCATTGGAGGTATTGGGAGGATAGCTTTACATTACACTCAATCATTCTTTGGTTTGATCTCTTGCTAGCTTCGGTGAGAACTTCAAATTCACCAGTCTACTTGGCGTGCGATGCAAGCATCACATTCATAGATGTTTAGGGACATGGGTGGCGTGCTTCTTGCGATCACTATGGTTTATATGCGGACAGCAAATATGCCATTTGGCAATTAACTAAATGGTTAGGTATCTCAATTAGTTAACAGTCAACTAATAAATTCAAAATTGTGGATCACTTCATATGGTCAAACTTCCTACCAATCAAAATTAAACTGTGATTTCGATTTGATGGCACATTAATTTGTCGTAACGTAACGGTGGCATTTGGGCAATCCCCAAATGAGCGGTATTCGCCGTAGCTGGCCGTCTCCGTCTTTAGTCAAGGGCCGTGAAAGCTCTCGTTCGACTTCGCGTTCAAATTGTTCGCTTAAATCTCTCATAAAGAAACGAGCGCCCGTGTGATTTCACCTGCTACTCGTTGCCGATGAAAAAATCTTGCTACACTGATTGGTGTGCGACGCGTGACCGCTTCCATGCCAAGGATAAAAGAAAAAAAAAATTTTACTTTTGGCATGCTTGTGTGACGCGCAGCACGTTAATCATTGGAACATATGCGCGTGACCTGCACCACCTCATTTTTTTCCAGCAATAGAAGTTTCACGTGGGTAAAATTTTTTTATGCATCACCTTCGAAGCATGTAGCATTGCAACAAACATTAATTTTAGCGATGATAAAATACATTACTAATGCATCGCTAAACTGGTTTTAGCGATACAATTATGACATTACATAATAAATTTTATCGTAATTACATTGCTAAATAATGATGCAATCAAATGCATCACAATATTGCAACACAATTTTTTGCATCGCAATATTACGATGCAATTAAATGCATCGCCACCGTTAAAAAAAAGAAGGATGGGGTTTTTTCCCCACCCTTCCCGTTTTTGGCCACGGCAACGTGGCAACGGGAGGAAGGGGGGGAGGAAATGGGAGAGATGGGGGGAGGGGAGGGAGGGAGGAGGAGGTTGATTGTCGGGGGTGAGGGGGGAGAGATCGTGAGGAAGAAGAAGGGGGGTATTTAATGGGTTAGGATTAGCGACACAAAATTGTGTCGCTATTCCGTCGCTAATCAGCGACGCAAAAATTGCATTGCTGATTGCGTCGTTAAAATGGCGTCTAACCTCGTCTTGGTGAGAAATTTGCGACGCACTCAAATGCATCGCTATATAGCGACGCAAGTCAATGTGTCGTTGTATAGCGATGCAATATTGCATCGCTAAAAAATAAAAATTTAAAATGATATTTTATTTTCATTTAGTAATTATTATAGTTTATTATATATAATATTATATAGTGATATGCGTCGCTAATTAGTCGCTAAATAGCGACGTAACTAACTGCGTCGCAGAATTAATGATGTTTTTTAATTTTTAAATTTTTAATTTTTGATTTTTTTAATAAACAAAATTTTTAAGTAACGAATTTCTAAATTTCGATCCGACGGTTGCGATCGATCCAAGCCATAATCCCGATCGGCGATGATCGATCAGACCGTTGCAATCAATCCGATCGGCGATGATCCAATGGTTGCGATCGATCCAAGCCATGATCTCGATCGGTGATAATCGATCCGACGGTTGCGATCCATCTGATCGTCGACGTTATCTGATGGTTGCGATCCATCCGATTGGCGACGATATCTGACGGTTGCGATCGATCCAAGCCATGATCCCGATCGGCGATGATCGATCGGACCATTGCAATCCATCCGATCGACGATGATCCGACGATTGCGATCAATCCAAGCCATGATCCTGATCGGCGATGATCGATCCGATAGTTGCGATCCATCCGATTGGCGACAATATATGACGGTTGCGATCGATCCAAGCCATGATCCTAATCGGCGATGATCGATCGGACCGTTGCAATCTATTCGATCGATGATGATCCGATGGTTGCAATCAATCCAAGCCATGATCCCTATCGGCGATGATTGATCTGACAGTTGCGATCCATCTGATCAATGATGATATCCGACGGTTGTGATCGATCCAATCCATGATCCCGATCGGCGATGATCGATCCGATGGTTGCGATCCATCCAATCGGCAACGATATCCGACGGTTGCGATCGATCCAAGCCATGATCCCGATCGGCCACTACAAGAAAATGTCAAAATAGTGACGAAAATTAGTGATGAAAATTTTCGTCACTAAATTGTGACGGTTTAGTAACAAAATAGTGACAAAAAATTAAAATCAGTGATGGATTAGTTTTTTCGTCACTAAACTATCACTAAATTAGTGATGGACTATTACATCCGTCACTAATTTAGTGACGGATTGCCCTTCCGTCACTAATCCATAACAAATTAGTGACGGAAGAGCAATCCGTCACTAACTTGGTGATGGATTGCTTTTTTGTCACTAATCCGTCACAAATTAGTGATGAAAAACAATCGTCACTAATTAGTGAAGAATTATTTTCCGTCACTAATCCATCAAAATTAGTGATGGATGGGAAATCCATCACTAATTTAGTGACGGATTGCCCTTCCGTTACTAATCCATAACAAATTAGTGACGAAAGAGCAATCCGTCACTAAATTAGTGACGGATTAGTGATGGATATTTCTTCCATCACTAATTTAGTGACGGATTGGGCAATCCATCACTAATTTTGTGACGGATGAGGCAATCCGTCACTAACTTAATGATGGATTACTTTTTCGTCACTAATCCGTCACAAATTAGTGATGGAAAACAATCGTCACTAATTAGTGACAAATTATTTCCGTCACTAATCCATTAAAATTAGTGATGGATTCGTCACTAATTCATCACTAATTAGTGACGGAAGAGCAATCCATCACTAAATTAGTGATGGATTGCCCCATCCATCACTAATTTAGTGACAAATTGGCCTTCCGTCACTAATCCGTCACTAATTTAGTGATGGATTGCCCTATCCATCACTAATTTAGTGATGGAAGAGCAATCCGTCACTAATTTAGTGATGAATTGCTCTTCCGTCACTAATCCATCACTAAATTAGTGACGGACTGCCCCAATCCGTCACTAATTTAGTGACGAATTAGTGATGAATTTTTTATTGGCCACTAAATTTATACTTTAATTTTTTTTAAAAAAAATTGTAACAAAATTATTAATCTGATGTGCCTAAATTTATATTCTAAATTAAAAAAAAATATTATCATTATTATTTTAATCTCTCGATTCTTGGATGCTCTCGTCGACGTGCGCCCATTCCACTTCTCCCCGTCGAATTCACGTGGACCGGAGGGTACAGAACGACCTCCTTCGGCTTAACGTCGTCCGCGGTTTAGACGGTCCGGTCCGGTCTGGTGACCCAGAAAAAAAAAAGTTAAAAAAATGTTACACGTGGCCTTCATCAAGCTTCTGCCTCTCCTACTACTTCTCACCTCAGCCGTGTCTTTCTCCTATTTAAACCCTCCTCTCCGCCCTTCGTTCCAGTTGCGCCCTTATTCGGCCGTCGTTTGAGATCGATCGCAGGTACAATAGCTCGCCCCCTTCTATATTGCTCTCTCTGGCTTTGATTTTAGGGTTGGGGTTTTGATTTCTTTTCTGGTCACGGTTTTTCTTCCTTCCCTTTAGGTTCTTCAGCACTATTCTTGGTTGTTTTCGTTCGAATCATGAGGTTCGATAGTTGTTTATTTGGTTTTCTTTTGGATTCTGGCTCAGCTTGCAGCCATGGGGAAACCGAAGAAGAAACCGAGGGAAAGTGGGGGAGGAAGAGATGGGAGGAGATCGAAACGCTGGCGGAACGCTTGCAAGTTCTGCGAACGCCAGGCTAGCGGAACGCTCGCAAGGTAAGAAGGGCTGGCGTTTTGCGAACGCCAGGCAATGCTCGAAGGCTGGCCAGCGTTTTGTGAACGCTCGCAAGGTAAGAAAGGCTGGCGAGACTTTCTTACCTTTTTTTTTTTTTGCTTGAGATAAAGGAGCCATGGCACTTCATGTGGTCCAGGAGAGGCTAATGGGAGATACCATTCGAGTCAAATAAGTTTCCTGACAACCCGTGGAAGATGTGATGGATGGAAGACGAATGGCAACATGTTTAACCAAAGGAGAAGAAAGCAAGGCCATGCCCTACCGAAAACGGATAAGGCTACTGAACGGGGGCACCGCAGACCACAGGAGAATACCATGAGGCCAAGTTACTCCGACGTACCAGTCATCTGATCCTCAGACGACCACAATACTATGAGGAGTTGAGATACATGGTCGGACATTTCTCTTGACTGAAGCTTGGAGTTGTATTTGCATCACATAAATAAATGTTCATGATATTTAAACTAATTTGATTGTGCATTTCAACATCATCTTATCTGCTTGTTTGTTTTTTGTTCGTTTGTTTGTTTGTGTATTTACATTTTAACTTTGCCTTCCTTTCCCTTCTTAGTGCATAAGCTGGTCACAAGCTATGGATGCTATAATGTTACTGAACCACTGATAGATGCACCCGAAAACAAAATCAGTTACAAGAGCTAACATTTTGGTAAGACATCCTTTGTTGACACATTTACCAATTTCATTGTTATGGCGTTTCTTTGTTGTCCTTTTTATATCCTCATTGATGATGCACTTTTGAGAAAAGTTTAGCACTGGTAGATGTTGACCGCTACCTAGGACATAATACCAGGTTAAAATCCATAAAATTGTATTCACATCAATGATCCACAAAAGAGGATATTATTTTCATTTTGGCTTTACTTTTATTGGGATAGGATATCTCCATTCGTTTATTGACCTCATGGTATCTACTTCTGATCCATAAGAATCTAATCCTTGGAAAAGACATCCAATTCTGTCAATTAAAATGATGTTATTTGCATGTTAAAGAGGAAAAATTTTCTTACATGGGTCAGTTATTCTCTACATTGTTGTGCTTGGTTCACTTATCTAAGTGTCTTGTCATGGTCAGATTCCAAAAGCTTTGGGAAGTGTTTCTGTGCTTAAACATGACTTGCTTCTTCTTCTTCTTCTTCTAACTTATTGTGCTTTGTTCTTACATACTCTATGCTTTCCAATTAAAATTGTTATTCTAAAGTGATCTATATGTTTACATGTATTTTTAGGGCAAAAACACTAAAGACAGCGTAACATATTCATTTCTTCTTTCTTCTTTTTCTTTCCCAAGTGCAACAGCACAGCAGCTGGTGATGCTATATGTTTTTAGGTTGTGACACTAAAATAAAACATAATTTGGTATTTGTATTATCAAATACACAGAAGTATGTAAGCATTTATTCTTTATCTAGGTTCCAAGCCATTCTTGGGAAAACCAAGGGTGGCATTTGCACTTCTTTTTTATACTTTAAGGACCTAAAATTTGGGTTGTCACCTAAACTGGTTAGGGATGGGGCCAAAGGCTCTTTGGTCAACAAACGACCTGGACTGATTAGCTAGCTTGGTGGCTTGTGTTTATTTATTATTAGAGTTTTTCAAATAAGTGAAGTAGAATATTTGCATTTGGAAGTTGATATCAGGCTTTACATGAACAATCTTCAAAAAAGATGTCATTTCCTCATTATAGAAGTCTATCTTGCAGCATGCTTTGTAATATATGCTCATGATACGTCTTTCTTTTATCCACCTTTGTGGATGGATTATCTATAATGCTTAAAAGTGTGAAACTTTTTGAATTGATTATTCCTTTTTGATGGAAGATTGGAGGAATCGGTTAGATTCCCCTAATTCATTAAACTTTGAATTGTTTGCTCACCCATACTAAAATAAACTTTGGATAAGATAAGTTTGCACCAAGCTTCTTACTAATTTCCTGGCAAAACAAGCATTAATTACTAAAGATATTCATCTCATCTTGCTTTATTGGTCCTTTAAACTTTAGCAGTTAAAGTATTCCTCTAGTTAGCTCAACTTAATAAGCTTCATATGGGAGATAATTGAGCCAAGAAAGAATATAGGGTCAGCACTGGGTGAATTCCATATGGGGCTAATCAGGAAGGTCATTCTCACTTATATCTTCAAGTGAAAGCCATATCAATGTGAAGATTCATAGCCATCTTTAGTTCTCCGGTTTCTTTTCTAGGAACAAGCAAGTGGCTTGGGTTTCTCTAGTAGATAAGCATTTCTCCTTTGGATAAGCATTAGTAAAAAGACACATGATTTTCCTGGCATTCCAATTCTTTGCTAGTTGAGCATCCACTACATTACTATTCAATCTAAAACAATGTAACTAAATAGGAACTAAACTACATCACTTCAGGCTCAAAATTAAGACCTATTAGAGACTCTTGGTTGGCCTTTGATGCACCAGGTCTTTTGGATTTTTTTTTTTTAAACATTTAATGAGGACAACCAAACACAGAACAATAGAACTATTGGATATTTTGCCCATAGTGTTTCCATTGGTTGTTGTATTATGTGTTCTTTTGGATTTTTTTTTTTTTTAACTTTTAATGAGGACAACCAAACACAGAACAATAGAACTATTGGATATTTTGCCCATAGTGTTTCCATTGGTTGTTGTATTATGTGTTCTGTTGTAGCATTATGCATTCCCATAGGATTCCTAAAACATCCTACCAAGCCAAACAAGCCCTTTGTTGATAAGCAACAATATAATATAGCTTCTTTTATTTCTTCCAACTCTCCAACTGTTGTGCATTAAGCATGCATCCTCCTAGATTCTATAGGAATTATGCTTGCATAGTTGCTTTAGTAATTATGTCAACTATACAGTACGTGAACATCTCCAACTCTTCAGGGCTCATACCAAACTCCAGGACAATTTTTGCAAAGATGCATTGTGAATAAATCATCCATGCCACTGCCAACAAGAAACCTTGTTTTTGGTCTCTCTCTCTCTCTTTTTAGTTTTTCTCTAAAACCTTCTAGAGATAAGCAGCATTATATCCAATAGCATTATATCTATTGCTGTTTGAAATGATTTTTGAGAAAGCATTATGAGGACATTTTACAATACCATGGTGGTATTTTGGAAAGAACATATCCTTACAACATGATATAACCCTCACCCAATTTCCACAGAGCTTGCCATGTACTAGAACTCCAGACTTCAGTTGTTTGTGAGGATGGTATATTATTATTGATATTTTTTATTATATATGACAGCTTGAGAATAAGATGATTATAAGTATATTTCGTGGCATTGTAAAAGGGTTATTCATGATCTCTGCAATAAAATATTAAGTTCTTGTCTGATTTGCTTGTGGCTTAGGCTAAATGTTTGTTTAGAGCAAACGTTTTATTTACAGCCATTTGATGGCTATTTTATTTTAATTTCTAACTTATGGACAGACTAAAGCATCAACGTAGTAAACATGAAAGTCGTGTAACAGGTTATGAATTTGTACTAGATACAGTTGAGGGCTAAAATTTAATTCAAAACATGGTAGGCCCCTAATTATTAAATGACACTTAAAATTACTTTTTTCATGGACGTGTGCAAGCTGGCAGACGAGATTCTTGGGTTTGCTTTTCCTCGCAGAATACTGTTAAAAACTTTTCTAAAGAAACATTACACTAATCGATGCCGTGATGAGTGGAACTGTGGAATGCTGGATCTCAGACACCAGCAAGTACCAAACTATATGCGGCACAACCTTGTCCTTAGCGTGCGCGCGCTTTGAAACGTTTTTGCTTGAATCCTGATCTGTCTCGCTACAAAACAAACAATATACGGGAAATGGATGATTATTAATTCCTAGTGGTAGTTAATGTTACCTTCTTGCTTGTGTGGCTTCTTTGCGTTGACGGTGCAATAATTATCATGCCATGGCTGTGGCCGAGCACAGCCAAGGAGTTCAGAGTTCTGTTTCAAAGGGTATGAGGTCATGTTGAGCATCCGGGCCGAGTAGTAGGTCCAAGGATACTGTTTAATTAATTATGTCGTAAGGTGTGGGCTCCAGTGTAAATTAGGTGCTTGGCAAGTTCCAAGGATACTACCGATAGCTAGGACGATATCAATTGGTCGCCATGGTGCTCTGTTTCTTAGGCGGTGCTTTTAAAGCCGTCTATCTTTCCTCTGTTTGCTTATCTACTGCATAGTTGAAGGACAAGCAATCAGACCTTACCCGAAAGAGCGATCATATCAGCCCGAGAGATCCCATTCTTTGCAAACAGGGCAGTGAGCTGGTCCAAATCAAGGGTTAAAATTCTTGGTATCAATATTTGTCTTGATAGTTAATCCTGTACTTGAATAAGCTTATCTTGTGCTTGAATCATAGGATATAACATTGTCGAGGAAGTGTTGCATTGCAGCTAGATCCAGTGACCACTAAACAATTGGTTTAGACCATCTTGAATTCCTTTGCTTTCTAATATGGTGCATATGATACAAGAAAACATGTTCTAGGTTTCAGTTTGACTAATGACACAACATTATGCAGTTGTTTCTATGTGATTATTTATGTGAAATAGTAACAAAGTGATATAATCTGCTGAGGATCAAGGTGGCTTTTGATAAATATAATTATATATATATAGGGTGTTGAAGACTTCAGTTTTTTAAACTATTCGTTAACCTTGATATTTGGCTCTTGTGATTAGCAGGAAAGACAAATGAACCTTCTGTGATCAGATTACCTTACAAAAAGCGGAAGAAGAACTTGATGTGCAATAACCGATTGATGAGGCACTGAAAGTTTATTGATGTCCTATTCAAATGATGCATCTGGTCATGAGAGTAGAGGTGGGAAGGAAAACATAAAGTGCAGAAGGTTGTCTTCATCTAAGCTTGGACATGAGAGCCCAACATCTGGTGATGAAACTCTTTCAGCTCCTATATGTCTAGTGATACTTAACACGGAAATGAGGATTGCTTCAGTAGCTGCAGGTGGACGCACACACTAGCATTGTTCACTTCATGCTACATCAGAGGGAGCCAGTAAACGGTGTTCAAAGGATTGCTTCAGATGTACATTTCTCAAGTGTAGAGTCCCTAAGGCAGCCGAAGACATCTTAATAATTTGATGTCTAATGTATAAAACATTAGTATTGTTGATGTATACAGTTATATTTATCTTATTTTATGAAATACATTTTTTATTCTTAAATTTAAATTTTTATCTATAAATTTCATTAGAATGCATTAAATATATTATAATTTAAAAATAATTTTAAATTTATAAGAATAAAAATTTGGTTAATTTTTTTTAGGTTAATGATGGATTAGTGATGGATTTCTGATAGAAATAATAGTGATGGATTAGTGACGAAAATATTAGTGATTGATTAGTGATGGAACAATAACAAATGATTGATGAATTCTTTTGTCACTAATTCATCACTATTAGTGATGGATTAGTGATGAAAGTTTTAGTGACTAAATTTTCGTCACTAATCCATTACTAAATTGTGATGGAATAGTGATGGAAATATTTGTGATGGAATAGTGACGGAATAATGCGTGATGGATAGTCTGTCACTAATCCGTCACAATTTAGTGACGAAAAATATGTTCCGTCACAAATTTTTGACAGAATATTCCGTCACAAATCTGTCACTATTATTTTGTGATGGACCTCTTTCCGTCGCAAATCTGTCGCTATTATTTTGTGACGGACCTTTTTCCGTCACTAAATTTAGTGACGGCAAAAATGGTGACGATAAGATTTTCGTCACTAATCCGTCACTATACCCAATTTGTGACGGAATAGTGATGAAAGTTTTTGTCACTATTATACTATTTTCTTGTAGTGGGCGATGATCAATCGGACCGTTGCAATCCATCCGATCGATGACGATCCGACGGTTGTGATCGATCCAAGCCATGATCCCGATCAGCGATAATCAATCCGACGGTTGCAATCCATCCGATCGGCGACGATATCCGATGGTTGCGATCGATCCAAGCCATGATCCCGATCGGCGATGATCGATCGGACCGTTGTAATCCATTCGATCAGCGATGATATCCGATGATTGTGATCGATCCAAGCCATGATCTCGATCGGCGATGATCGATCGGACCGTTGCAATCCATCCGATCGGCGATGATATTCGACGGTTATGATCGATCCAAGCCATGATCCCGATCGGTGATGATCGATCGGACCGTTGCAATTCATTCGATCAGCGATGATATCCGATGGTTGCGATCGATCCAAGCCATAATCCCGATCAGCAATGATCGATCAGACCATTGCGATCAATCCGATCGGCGATGATCCGATGGTTGCGATCGATCCAAGCCATGATCCCGATCAGCAATGATTGATTCGACGGTTGCGATCCATCCAATCGGCGATGATATCCGACGATTGCGATCGATCCAAGCCATGATCCTGATCGGCGATGATCGATCGGACCGTTGCAATCCATCCGATCGGCAATGATCCGACGGTTTCGATCGATCCCAGCCATGATCCCGATCGATGATTCCGATCGGCGATGATCCGACGGTTGCGATTAATCCAAGCCATGATCTTGATTGGCGATGATCAAACCGACGGTTGCAATCCATCCGATCGACTATGATATCCGATGGTTGCGATCGACCCAAGCCATGATCCCAATCGGCTATGATCGATCGAACCATTGCAATCCATCCGATCGGCGATGACATCAAACGGTTGCGATCGATCCAAGCCATGATTCTGATCGGCGATGATCGATTGGACCGTTGCAATCCATCCGATCGACGATGATATCCGATGGTTGCAATCGATCCAAGCCATGATCCTGATCGATGATGATCGATTAGACTGTTGCGATCAATCCGATCGGCGACGATCCGACGGTTGCGATTGACCCAAGCCATGATTCCGATCGGATAATCGATCTGACGGTTGAGATCCATCCGATCAGTGACGATATCAACGGTTGAGATCAATCCAAGCCATGATCCCGATCGGCAATGATCGATCGGACCGTTGCAATCCATCCGATCGGCAATGATCCGATGGTTGCGATCGATCCAAGCCATGATCTCGATCGGCGATGATCGATCCGACCATTGCGATCCATTCGATCGGCGATGATCGGACGGTTGCAATCGATCCAAGGCATGATCCCGATCGGCAATGATCGATCCGATGATTGCGATCCATCCGATCGGCGATGATATCCGATGGTTGCGATCGATCCAAGCCATGATCCCGATCGGCGATGATCGATCAGACCATTGCGATCAATCCGATCAGCGACGATCCGATGATTGCGATCGATCCAAGCCATGATCCGATCGGCGATGATCAATCTGACCGTTGATCCATCCGATCGGCGATGATCGACGGTTGCGATCGATCTAAGCCATGATCCCGATCGATGATGATCGATCCGACTGTTGCGATCCATCCGATCGGCAACGATATCCTATAGTTGCGATCGATCCAAGCCATGATCCCGATCGGCGATGATCGATCCGACCGTTGCGATCCATTCGATCAGCGATGATCGGACGGTTGCAATCGATCCAAGGCATGATCCCGATCGGCGATGATCGATCCGATGATTGCGATCCATCCGATCGGAGATGATATCTGATGGTTGCGATCGATCCAAGCCATGATCCCGATCGGCGATGATCGATCCGACCATTGCGATCATCCGATCAGCGACGATCCGATGATTGCGATCGATCCAAGCCATGATCCCGATCGGCGATGATCAATCTGACCGTTGCGATCCATCCGATTGGCGATGATCCGACAGTTGCGATCGATCCAAGCCATGATCCCGATCGACGATAATTGATTCGACGATTGTGATCCATCCGATCAGCAACGATATCTGACGGTTGCGATCGATTTAAGCAATGATCCCGATCGGCGATGATCGATCGACCATTGCGATCAACCCTATCAGAGACGATCCGATGGTTGGATATATGCGTCGCTAAATAGCAACGCATTATTAGCATCGCTAAATTAAAAATTAAATTTTTTTAAATTTTTTTGGTATATGCATCGCTAAATAGCGATGCAATGATTGCATCACTATATTTAAGAATTTTTTAAATTTTTTTAGGTTTTTGCGTTGCTAATGCATCGCTATTTAGCGACACAAATATTGTGTCGCTATATAGTGATGCATTATTAGCATCGCTAAATTAAAAATTAATTTTTTTATTTCTTTTGGTATATGCGTCGCTAATGCGTCGCTAAATAGTGACGCAATCATTGCGTCGCTATATTAACGATTTTTTTTAATTTTCTGGGGTTTTTATCGCTAATGCATTGCTAAATTAAAAATTAATTTTTTTTAAATTTTTTTTGGTATATGCATCGCTAATGCGTCGCTTTGCGCGCTATATTAATGATTTTTTTTAATTTTTTGAGTTTTTGCGTCGCTATTTAGCTACTCAAATATTGTGTTGCTAATTAGTGATGCATTATTAGCATCGCTAAATTAAAAATTAATTTTATTAAAATTTTTTGGTATATGTGTCGCTAAATAGCGACACAATCATTACGTCGCTATATTTAAGATTTTTTTTAATTTTCTGGGGTTTTGCGTCGCTAATGCGTCGCTATTTAGTGATGCAAATATTGCGTCGCTATATAGCGACACATTATTAGCGCCGCTAAATTAAAAATTAAATTTTTTAATTTTTTTTGGTATCTGCATCGCTAAATAGCGACACAATCATTGCCTCACTATATTAACAAATTTTTTTAATTGTTTTGGGTTTTTGCATCGCTAATGCATCGCTAAATTAAAAATTAAATTTTTTTTGGTATATGCGTCGCTAAACAGCGACGCAATTGCATCGCTAAATTAACGCTTTTTTTTAATTTTTTGGGTTTTTTTGTCACTAATGCGTCGTTATTTAGCGACGCAAATATTTCATCGCTATATAGCGACTCATTATTAGCATTGCTAAATTAAATTTTTTTTTTGGTATATGCGTCGCTAAATAGCGATGCAATCATTGCGTCGCTATATTAACGATTTTTTTTTTTTGAGTTTTTGCGTCGCTAATGCATCGCTATTTAGCGATGCATTTTTTTTGCATCGCTAATGACGTCGCTATTTATTTTTCTCATTGAGTTATAGCAATTTGGTCGCAATTTTGGGACGCAAAAATGCATCGCTAAATTGGCATCGCTATTTTTGTATTTTCTTGTAGTGTTATAAAGGCATGCATCAAGCGCATGCATTGATTATACTCCTGTATAAGCACACATGCCAAAGCCTATTGAACCACAACGTACTTCATATGTGCGCTCGCATGGATCCATAGCTAATATGCTTGTCCGATGCGCGCCTTTGTGCACTAAGGCGGTGCATAAAGAGGGCCATGGCACGCGCGCTCATACGGATGTACGGTCAATAGTTGCGCCTGATGCACGCATTCGTGCACCAAAAATGATGCAGGAAGACTTTTCCTTCAAGTGTGATCTCGGCATGGACTCTAACTCATTTAATGCAGGAAGTGGACTCTCACGGACTTGAGGCCCATAAGACCGGTTTAGCTTTAGGGAAAGACTTTGTGCACCGTTCGCAGTGCATGAACGTGCATCAAACACAACTATTGCGCGCATGCCATAGTCCAATGGGCCATGACGCACCCCGTATGCGCGCTCGCATAGGCACGCGATCAATGGATGCGCCCGATGTGCAGAATGACTTTCCCTTAGCTTTAAGATAAGCCATGAGATTTGAATTAATTTGGTTGGGATCTAAGCTTAAAATTAAAGTCTAAAAAATTTCAGACTTAATTTAAGCCATGGCTTACCCTAATTTAGTTTAGGTTTGAAGAAGGTTTGAAGCATTCGTCCTTAGTTGGACCTAGATTTAGCCATAATCCAATGCTGCAATATTAAAATATAATGAATCTTTTAACTTTTATATCAATTTTTTATTAACTATATAAAATAGTCCTCCATATTATAAATATTTTTGAGTGATTAAATATAATTATTTTAATTTTTTGTGTGTATAAAATACTATTCCACCGATATAGTTGCAGGTACTGTTAGTTGATTTCCGCCTTGAGCTTTCGTACACTACAGTAAAATTTATTTCTAACCACTCTTTTAAGCGTCGAGAACTCTGCAACCCGCCGACGCTATAAAAAAGCGTCGGCAGATAACGATGCATTTAAGCGTCGTGTTCTAACGACGCTTAAGCGTTAAAGCGTCTGCAGATAACGACGCATTTAAGCGTCGTGTTCTCGCTTAATAACATCGGCATATAACGGAACTAACGATGCTTTTAAGCGTCGGGATATTAAGCCCTTGCGCAAACCATTTAACGACGCTTATAAGCATCGAGATATTCAGCCCTATCTAGCTAATGGACTTAACGACACTAATAAGCGTCGAGATATGCCGACGTATGAATGCTTATAATATAAATATTATAAATATGATTACTTCAATTACCTCTCGTAGACAAATATGATTACGATTAGATTTTTTTTAAAAATTTTTTAAATAAAAAATCTAGGGATGAACTTAAAATAATGTTTTATCTCTCAAGCTATATGCATGTATGCATGCATATATTATCTTTATAATATAAATAAAAAAAATATGTATTTTAAAAATTTCTAATTCATACACCAAAAGTTTGAAAAAAATAATTCTAAATAATATAAAATTAGACATAATTTTTTTTAAATGTAAACATTAAAACCACATCACATATAATTATTTTAGGAGTAATTAATCAAATTCCATGTCTATGGTAGTGCCCGAGCCCTTATAATCCCAACTTCTACAAATCAAAAAGCAATTAAAGGTCCTCTTTAAGTTTAGCCAAGGTAACTCTCTCTCTCTCTCTTCCTAGCGAACAGATTTGTGTTAGACGCCGCTCCCCAACTCTGGGCGGTGGAGATCTTCCAGAGCGGGTTGATGACACGAAGGTTAGGGTTTCGGCAGAGGAGTAATTGGTAACCGTTCAATCGCCAACGTTTGGCTCGTAACTACCAACAGATCGAAGCCACCCATCCATGTGTCATCATCTCACGTGCACCACACGTGCTCTTCCCAAAGTTCTAATCAAATCGAAACCCTAATAAATGGCCGCCGCCTCCACCGCGACGGAGTTTTCGGCTGCTTGCGTTCGTCCGGGGTGGAGAGAGGAGACAGAGGACAAGTGCGTTGAGAGAGGAGACAGTGGAGACCCTCGCCCTGCAACCATGGTAATCGCCGTTCTCTCTCTATATTTTTCTCTCTCAGCGTCGTATTCAATCTGATCCTTTTATTTTATTTTCCTTTTAGCATCGTTTGTTATCAAGCACACCGCGTGTTCGATCTGATCCTTAGGACCTTATCGCTGCCCTAGCTCCCGCCCCCCTCCCCGCGCGCCGTTTTGATCCCAGATCTCCTTTTCCTCCCCTCCTCCCCGTCGAGCTTCACTCCGTGGACTCTCTCTTCCCCGGCGTAGGGCTCTCTCTTCCCCGACGGAGGTATATCGGCGTCTCTTCTCTCTCTTTCCCGAACGTAAAATCTCTTCCTTCCATTTCTTTTACTCTTTGCCCGTTTCTCCTAATTTTTTGTTAATTTTATCTTCAGAATTTCTTTTTCGGTCCAGGGCTAGGGTTTTGGAGGCGATTCCGCACCCAAATTAAGGGGAACCCTGTTGCCGGAAATCGTTGCCGACGGAGTTGGAGACTTCCATCTCTCTTTCTTATTCTCGTGCCGGAAATCGCTGCCGATGAAGTTAGGGAGACTTTCATCTCTCGCTGATTCGTTCATGACCTCTCCTTTCTGGTATGCTCTCTTCCCAATCCATATTAATTTTCTAAGTATAATGGTATGTTTTTTTTTTGCTTTACATTGAAACTCTTCAGTGTGTTGTTTTGTACCTTCTGTTATGTGTATGTCTGATTAGAGAGGTTACAGTAGAATCAGATTCCTGTTGACGGTTGCTGCTGCTTTTTTTTCTTTTTCCTTTTTTCTTCGACTTAGATAAGAAGAAACTTTTTTTGAAGAATTATGATGAAGATATTTGCTAACTGTGATAGGATTTGCACATTCTCTACTTATTAACCTTAAAATTAATGGTTTGCATCATGTTACCCCCCCTAGCTCTAAGGATGGGGTGACTGAATTCCAAATATAGTTTTTCTACAGACACAGTAACACTTTAGGCCATAATACTGTTTAGAACTGAATATATGTCCACACAACAACAAAGAGTTGATGGTAATGTTGAAAGATAAAAAAAATAAAGAGTGCCACAGTTTATACGTTAGTGAAAGTCCACATCATCACCAACATATTACACTGTGGTGTACCATGTAGTCTGAACTCCAACTTATTTTGAAGTCTGAACTCCAACTTATTTTGCTGTCGTTTTCGTTTCCAAGGCATGAATTCCATGTAGTCTTTTATCACCTTATTTTTCTCAGTTGCACTACAAAACAGTCCAGCAAATATAGTTAGAATCAAGTAACCGTCCAAGCTATATATGGTCCATTTGTGCTAGCTTGATGAATCTGGTCCAATATTTCTCAAAGATTAGAAAGTGACTTCAGTTCAGACATCGCCCCTGCTCTCGCAAGTGTGAGATGTGTGTCAATCCACGTATGGCACAGAAGAAAATCTTGCCAATGTTACCGTATCTGATCTTCTTTGCCATGGTGCAAGTTGATGCAGCCAAAGATAAAGTGGTCGTTGGATAAGCCACAGTTAATGATATTAACAAAATCATTATCCCCCAGCCCTTTCTTTCATAGAGCAATCAACTCTCCAAAAAGACATTTAGAGCCAATGGTTAGAATGCTATGCTGGGCTCATTTCATGATTACTTTATACTAACATATCCCCCACTGCAGCTCCATTTTTGGCTTGACAGAAGTTGCCTAGAATGCACGGTACCTTCAACACTAGCAGAGCATAGTAACGCCCTTCATTACACCCCATCTATGTGTCCTTCCCAACTGTTAGTAGGATATGTTGATGCTTTTCTCATTTGGTTAGATTCCTAGCCACCTAATTATTTGCTTTCTCCCCTCCAACCTCTCTCTTCTTTCATTGGGATTTAGAACTTTGCTTGGGTTATTGCTATTGACCCATAAAAGCTACAGCAAACACCAATTCAATAAAGTAGGTACATTTTCCCTTGTTGAATCAAGTAATATTCTATTCCAATCACTGAGCTTCTGTTGACCCTTGTTGAATTAAGTATTCATGTGAATGCAAAATCTTTTGTTTGATTCAATGGTTATAGGACTTTGATAGTTTTTATTCAAGTAGCAGGTTGGGAGGTAAGATCAACATATTAATTTCAGGAGTGATGGTATACTCCAGTTACATGAGCAACCAAACAGGTGAACCGCAGTTGTAGCTTCCAATAACAAATTAACGAACATTAGAAAACTACTTACAGCAACTGCAAATAATGAATTTGTATATCCAAATCTAGTTGTTCCACCTAACCTTAAATACATTAGAAAACTATTTATTCTGACATATGGTTATGCTATTAAATATTGAACACTTATGATGATAAAATATGTGCGGGATATTGGATAAAAGTTGGTTGTTTATCGATCATTTATCCTACAATGGATAAAAGTTGGATAAATAAACCGAGAAATAGTAAAGAATATTTAGATGGAGTTCGTGATTTCATTAAATTTGGTATGGATAAAAGTAGTTTGAATGGAAAGATTTCATGTCCGTGTCGGCGATGTGTTAACAATTCTTATTTAGATCCACAAACCGTTGAAGGACATTTGATATGGAATGGTTTTTCAAGAGGTTATACTAAGTGGGTTTTCCATGGAGAATGTATGTTACCATTATCAAGTAATCAACCCTCCTCGTCTGATATTGGATTTGGTAATATGCAAGATAACCTTGTCGGAGATGATATGACAGGTTTGATCACAGATGCTTTTCGACATAGTGTTCAAAACTTTGAAGGTTCAACTAATATACATAGAACAGATGGAATATGTGATGGTTCTACATTTATGGAACAAACATTTATTGAGGAGCAGATGCATGAGTCAGCTCAGTATCATAATTTAATTAAAGATGCAGATGAACAATTATATCCGGGTTGTTTGAAATTTTCTAAGATCTCTTTTCTTATACATTTATTCCATATAAAATATATGAATGGATGGTCCGGAAAGAGTTTTACCATGCTTCTCAAATTACTAAAGGATGCATTTCCAGAAGGCATTGGTTTACCATCCTCTTATTATGAAGCAAAGAAAGTTGTCAACAAATTGGATCTTGGATATCAAAAGATCCATAGTTGTTCGAAAGACTGTATGTTATATCATGGTGGAAATGCTGATCGAGAGTCATGCAATGTATGTGGATCATCACGATGGACAACTTATGAAGAGGATGAGGATGATGTAACGAACAAAACAAAAAAATCGGCTAAGGTTTTGCGTTACTTTCCTCTTATTCCTCGATTGAAAAGGCTATATTCATCATCGAAAATAGTTTCATTAATGAGATGGCATGATGAAGGGCATACGAAGGATGGAATGTTGAGACATCAGCAGATAGTCTAGCATGAAAAGCATTTGATGCTAGGCATCTTGATTTTGCCTCTGATATTCGTAATGTTCGGTTTGGCTTAGCTTCAGATGGCTTCAATCCTTTTCGAACTCTAAATTTTACATATAGCACTTGGCCAGTTGTTCTAATACCATACAATTTACCACCATGGTTGTGCATGAAACAATCCTCACTTATCTTGTCAATGGTTATTCCAGGTGATAAGGGTCCAGGAAATGATATTGATATTTTTCTACAACCTTTAATAGAGGAATTGAAACAGTTATGGAAAGGTGTCGATGCAATTGATGCTTCAAATGGTGAAACATTTAAACTTCGGGCAGCTTTGTTGTGGACTATTAATGATTTTCTAGCATATGCCAATTTATTTGGCTGGAGTACAAAGGGAAAGGTTGCATGTCCTTGTTGTGCAGATTCGATACATTCAATTTGGTTAAAACATGGAGAAAAATTTTGTTATATGGGACATCGTCAATGGTTAGAACCTAATCATCCATTTCGTTTCAGAAAGATTTATTTGATGGTATCATAGAATTGGGAAGTGCACCTATTCCACCTTTTGGATCTAATGTTAGTATGCAAATTGATTCTATCAGTTACACATATGGTAAATTCTCAAAGTCTTCTAAAAAAAGGAATGATCAAGAAGGATTGTTAGAAGAAGTGACAATTGGTAATATGGATGCACAGATATTTGAAGATCCATATAATTTTTTTGAAAAAGAAAATGAGGAGGATGTACCGATAGCATCTACAAATCAGCCTAGCAAACATATACGGAAGAAAAGAAGTATCTTTTTTTGACTTACCTTATTGGAAATATAATCTTATTCGACATAATCTTGATGTTATGCACATAGAAAAGAATGTTTGTGATAATCTGCTTGGAACATTGTCGAATATTGATAGAAAGACCAAAGATAACATGAAGGCACGATTGGATTTAAAAGAATTAGGTATCCGATCGAAGCTTCATCCAATAATGCTTGCTAATGATAGAAATTATTTGTCTCCTGCATCTTATACAATGTCTCCTCAAGAAAGAAATAATTTTCTTACAATATTGAAAAATATTAAAGTACTTGATGGATATGCATCAAACATTTCAAGGTGTGTGCATATTAAAGATATGAAAATTTCTAATCTTAAAAGTCATGATGGTCACATGATGCAAGATATAATGGGATCTTGATGAAATCCATTTTGTCTTTTCTTCAAGCAATCATCTTTTCCTAGATGAGTGGGTAAGTGTTGATGTTTGGAAATATAAAGAATGAATTTGATACATACTACAACAAATTTAAGGGATGGCAACAACACTTTTAAAGTTATTTCCTGACGCTTTTTTAGCATCGGGAAATGGCCTTTCGACGCTTTTTAAAGCGTTGCTAGATGGCGAAGAAAATTGCCGATGCTTTTTAAAAGTGTTAGAGAAAAATAACTGTGAAAAAGCATCGGGAAAAATAACTGTGCCGATGCGTTTTAAAGCGTCGGCAAAGTAATAACCCGATGCTTTAAAAAGCGTCGGCACAGTTATTTTTCCAAACGCTTGTTAAAGCGTCGAGATTATAAATTTGTCAACGCTGTTTAAATCATTAGCACTATAATTTTGCCGATACTTACAATAGCGTAGGCATCTCCAACGATAATTTTTTTAAAATAAAATTACAAACATTTAAATTAAACCTGTATAATAATGTAATTAATAATCATATTGCTTACATTAAATTTATATTAAACTACAATGCAATCATAACAAACATAAAATTACATTGCATACATTCTTAAAATCCAAATTAAAATTTCAAATATAAATTTCATTACAATCAATTAAGAGAGTTACAATTTAAAGTTTAACAAAATTTAAAAATACATAAAATGGAAGATCTAAAATAAAAGTAGGCGAGGTCAATGATCTGTAGGAGGAAGATCGTCACCCTGTCCGCTCCGATCTAATGCTAGCCTATAAGAATAATTAAAAAAGTTTAATTTTCTTAACTATCAATTACAATATATTAGATAAATAATTGATATAATATAAGAATATATATTTAATAATATATGTATTTATCTGGTATGGAACAAACATGTGTACGATAGATGTAAGCCGCTCAATGTGCTCTCTCATAGAATCCATCGCTGCTCTATCGATAACACTACTATGTTGCATCTCCTCCATCGCTGCATCTTGTACGACACTCCTCTGCATCTCCTCAATCTCATGCTCAAGTCTGCGAACACCATCTGCAGCATCTGTAGCATCACGTTCATGTCTAGTCATCTCATATAACTGAGTAGGGGTGACTCCAACTCCATAACCCCTAACTCGACCATAGCGCTCCGACCCTATCAACTCCGTAAACACCTCGGCCTCAATGCGACTACTCTGTGTAGATGCTGTAGAGTCATCGACACGCTCAGCAATAAGAGCTGTAGCACTTTCTTGTATTAATTTAAAAAAATTAGTTAGATCTTACTGAATAACAAAATCAAATTAGAATCGTTGCATGAAATAAATTGTAATAAATAATTACAAATAAGTCCCTCGACTCATCTCTGACAAAAGTGCCATCATGGTGAGTATGAGTCATCCGGTAAAACTTTACCTCATCGAGTTTCCGCCCATGCTCATCCATCTACAAGAAAAAATACATTTTTGTAAAACTGAATTTAATATTGGTCAAGCTAGTTGCATGCAAAAAGTTTTCAACATTTACTTGGGTAGATTATAAAAGGTTCATTCAAAAATTGCACGAACTCTTGCCCGACCCATCTTGGGCGGGTCGTCCACATGGTCTTCCCGTGCTCCCCCCTCAGTGCAAACCACCCAACAGGTGGTTCGACATCGTACTGTGAACGAACTCTGTTGCGATCAGGCTCAGGATTTGACGGGACAATATCTATTTGGACGGCTTTCGAGCGAAAGATTCTGACCAGTGGTTCGAGTTCGGGTTCCAAGGTTCTTTACCTCTATGCGATGATGAATCCACCTTCTTGGGCTTCGACGGCAGCTACCTCGACTTGGAATGAGTTGGAGGACCAAGGGCTAAAATTAAATTGAGCCAGTGGGAGCTCGTGCATGTTGTAGAGGTGCTCGTTAACTCCACGAGTACCGAGCAAGACAGGGCGTAGTCACTTATCGTCGTGATTCAGATGATCTGCGAATCGATTAGATTCCAAAGTATTTGTAAAGAACTTGCCAACAATTTCCTCAGCGGAATGCATACCGACCGTAAGATGCTGCATTGAAGAATGGCTGGGGATACCTCTCGGCCCAGTTGCTGCTCGCCGATAACAATGCCATGCATATCTTCAGCCGTAGATATCACGGGAATACGAACGCTAAGGGAGGCGGGTGTCACAGTTGGCATCATACTGCAACCATGCTAGAGACGTCGAGCCGAGGGAATTCGCGCTCACCTGACGCCCTGTAGAAGCCAGGCAACTTCGCACTACAGCAAATTTAAGGGATGTCAATGCTTTTAAAGTTATTTCTTGACCCTTAAAAATCAAAAAATGACCTTTCGACGCTTTTTAAAGTGTTGCTAGGTGGCAAAGAAAATTGCCGACGCTTTTTAAAAGCGTCAGAAAAAATAACTATTTTGACGCGTTTTAAAGCATCGGCAAATTACTTTGCCGACGCTATTGTAAGCGTCGGCAAGTTACTTTGCCGACTTTAAAACGCGTCTTATTTTTTAAAGCGTCGGGATTATAAATTTGCGAGCTGTTTAAAGCAAGGTTGTCAATTTCGTTTCGGATTATGTTTCAGTTTAGCTTATGAAACGAAATATTTCGGTATCGGACCATTTCGGTGCTTCGTTTCGTAATATATATAAAAAATAAAAAATTTATTCATAATTCATATTCTTTACAAATAATAATAACAACATAAACTTAAAGAGTTTAAATTTTTATGAGTTTATATATATATATATATATATATATATATATAATGAAAAATTTATTCATAATTATATTCTTCATAAATAATAATAACAATATAAAAATAAAGAGTTTGAGTTTTTAAGAGATGCGACCATGGGGATAGGGTAACTAGAATTTTTTTGTTATTATATATATATATATATAAAATGGGGATAGGGTAACTAGGATTTTTTTTGATATATATATATATTAAAATGGTTCTGAAAGTTTAATAATTCATAAATTGGTCTCCAAAACATATTTTATCGAAACGGTCGAAAATACCGAAACGGCCAAATACGCCGAAACGCATCGAAACGGCCAAAAAATCTTCCGAAACGAAACGTAGTACTTATCTTTTCTGATAAGCTACCGAAACGAAACGTTTCAGCAAAACGGTCGAAACGGAACGAAATTAACAACTTTGGTTTAAAGCATAATTTTGCCGACGCTTACAATAGCCTCGGCATCTCTAACGATAATTTTTTAAAAAAATAAAATTACAAACATTTAAACTAAACTTGTATAATAATGTAATTAATAATAACATTGCTTACATTAAATTTATATTAAACTATAATGCAATCATATCAAACATAAAATCACATTGCATACATTCTTAAAATCCAAATTAAAATTTTAAATATAAATTTCATTACAATCAATTAAGAGAGTTACAATTTAAAGTTTAACAAAATTTAAAAATACAAAAAATGAAGATCTAAAATAAAAGTAGGCGAGGTCAATGATCTGTAGGAGAAAGATCGTCACCCTGTTCGCTCCGATCTGATGCTCAAGGAGCCTATAAGAATAATTAAAAAAAGTTTAATTTGCTTAACTATCAATTACAATATATTAGATAAATAATTGATATAATATAAAAATATATATTTAATAATACATGTATATACCTGGTGTGGAACAAACATGTGTGCGATATAGATGTAAGCCGCTCAATGTGCTCTCTCATAGAATCCATCGCTGCTCTATCGGCGGGACTCCTCCGTTGCATCTCCTCCATCGCTGCATCTTGTACGACACTCCTCCGTCGCATCTTCTCAATCTCATGCTCAAGTCTGCGAACACCATCTGCAGCATCACGTTCATGTCTAGTCATCTCAGATAACTGAGTGGGGGTGACTCCAACTCCATAACCCCTCACTCAACCATAGCGCTCTGGCCCCATCAGCTCCGTAAACGCCTCGGCCTCAATGCGACTACTCTGTGTAGATGCTGTAGAGTCATCGACACGCTCAACAATAAGAGCTATAGCTCTTTCCTGTATTAATTTTAAAAAAATTAGTTATCTTACTGAATAAAAAAATCAAATTAAAATCATTGTACGAAATAAATTGTAATAAATAATTACATGTAAGTCCCTCGACTCATCTCTGACAAAAGTGCCATCATGGTGAGTATGAGTCATTCGGTAAAACTCACCTCACCGGGTTTTCGCCTATGCTCATCCATCTACAAGAAAAATTACATTTTTGTAAAAATGAATTTAATATTGATCAAGCTAGTTGCATGCAAAAAGTTTTTAACATTTACTTGGGTAGATTATAAAAGGTTCATTCAAAAATTGCGCGAACTCTTGCATGACCCATCTCGGGCGGGTCGTCCACAGGGTCTTCCCGTGCTCCCCCCTCAGCGCAAACCACCCAATACGTGGTTCGACATCGTACTGCAAACGAACTCTGCTGCGATCAGGCTCAGGATTCGACGGGACAATCTCTATTTGGACGGCTTTCGAGCGGAAGATTCCGACCAGTGGTTCGAGTTCGGGATCCGAGGTTCTTTACATCTATGCGATGATGAATCCACTTCTTGGGCTTCGACGGCAGTTACCTTGACTTGGAACGCGTTGGAGGACCGAGGGCTAAAATAAAATTGAGCCAATGGGAACTCATGCATGCTGTAGAGGTGCTCGTTAACTCCACGAGTACCGAGCAAGACAGGGCGCAATCACTGATCGTCGTGATTTAGATGATCTGCGAATCGATTAGATTCCAAATTATATGCAATGAACTTGCCAACAATTTCCTCAGCGGAATGCAAACCGACCGTAAGATGCTGGCATTGGAGAATGGCTGGGGATACCTCTTTGCCCAGTTGCTGCTCGCCGATAACAATGCCACGCATATCTTCAAACCTCTGCAGCGCTAGATATCATGGGAATACGGACGCTAAGGGAGGCGGGTGCCACAATTGGCATCGCGAGGTTCTTCTCACTGTCAATTGTGGCACCCGTCTCCCTCAGCGTCCGTATTCCCATGATATCTAGCGGCTGCAGAGGTTTGAAATATGCGTGGCATTGTTATCGGCGAGCAGCAACTGGGCAGAGAGGTATCCCCAGCCATTCTCCAATGCCAGCATCTTACGGTCGTTTGCATTCCGCTGAGGAAATTGTTGGCAAGTTCGTTGCAGATACTTTGGAATCTAATCGATTCGCAGATTATCTGAATCACGACGATCAGTGATTGTGCCCTGTCTTGCTGGGTACTCATGGAGTTAACGAGCACCTCTACAGCATGCACGAGTTCCCACTGGCTCAGTTTTATTTTAGCCCTCGGTCCTCCAACACGTTCCAAGTTGAGGTAGCTGTCGTCGAAGCCCAAGAATGGATTCATCATCGCATAGATGTAAAGAACCTCGGAACTCGAACTCGAACCACTAGTCGGAATCTTCTGCTCGAAAGCCGACCAAATAGAGATTGTTCCACCGAATACTGAGCCTGATCGCAATAGAGTTCGTTCGCAGTACGATGTCGAACCACCTGTTGGGTGGTTTGCGCTGAAGGGGGAGTACAGGAAGACCCTATGGACGACCCGCCGAGATGGGTCATGCAAGTGTTCGCGTTATTTTTGAATGAACCTTTTATAATCTACTCAAGTAAATGTTGAAAACTTTTTGCATGCAACTAGCTTGATCAATATTAAATTTAGTTTTACAAAAATATAATTTTTATTGTAGATGGATGAGCATGGGCGGAAACCCATGGTGAGGTGATGTTTTACCGGATGACTCAGAGTCGCCATGATGGCACTTTTGTCAGAGATGAATCGAGGGACTTATATGTAATTATTTATTATAACAAAGTATCTACAACCAACTTGCCAACAAATTACTTTGCCGACGCTATTGTAAGCTCGGCAAGTTGCTTTGCCGACGCTTTAAAATGCGTCGGCATAGTTACTTTTCCGACGCTTTAACAAGCGTCGGGATTATAAATTTGCCGAGTTGTTTAAAGCGTAATTTTTCCGACGCTTATAATAGCGTCGGCATCTCTAACGATAATTTTTAAAAAAAATTAAAATTACAAATATTTAAATTAAACCTGTATAATAATGTAATTAATAATCTCATTGCTTACATTAAATTTATATTAAACTACAATGCAATCATAACAAACATAAAATCACATTGCATACATTCTTAAAATCGAAATTAAAATTTTAAATATAAATTTCATTACAATCAATTAAGAGAGTTACAATTTAAAGTTTAACAAAATTTAAAAATACATAAAATAGAAGATCTAAAATAAAAGTAGGCGAGGTCAATGATCTGTAGGAGGAAGATCGTCATCCTGTCCGCTCCGATCTGATGCTAGCCTATAAGAATAATTAAAAAAAGTTTAATTTGCTTAACTATCAATTAATATATTAGATAAATAATTGATATAATATAAATATATATTTAATAATACATGTATATACCTGGTGTGGAACAAACATGTGTGCGATATAGATGTAAGCCGCTCAATGTGCTCTCTCATAGAATCCATCGCTGCTCTATCGGCGGACTCCTCCGTTGCATCTCCTCCATCGCTGCATCTTGTACGACACTCCTCCGTCGCATCTTCTCAATCTCATGCTCAAGTCTGCGAACACCATCTGCAGCATCACGTTCATGTCTAGTCATCTCAGATAACTGAGTGGGGGTGACTTCAACTCCATAACCCCTCACTCAACCATAGCGCTCTGGCCCCATCAGCTCCGTAAACGCCTCGGCCTTAATGCGACTACTCTGTGTAGATGCTGTAGAGTCATCGACACGCTCAACAATAAGAGCTATAGCTCTTTCCTGTATTAATTTTAAAAAAATTAGTTACATCTTACTGAATAAAAAAATCAAATTAAAATCATTGTACGAAATAAATTGTAATAAATAATTACATGTAAGTCCCTCTGACAAAAGTGCCATCATGGTGAGTATGAGTCATTCGGTAAAACTCCACCTCACCGGTTTTCGCCTATGCTCATCCATCTACAAGAAAAATTACATTTTTGTAAAAATGAATTTAATATTGATCAAGCTAGTTGCATGCAAAAAGTTTTTAACATTTACTTGGGTAGATTATAAAAGGTTCATTCAAAAATTGCGCGAACTCTTGCATGACCCATCTCGGGCGGGTCGTCCACAGGGTCTTCCCGTGCTCCCCCCTCAGCGCAAACCACCCAATACGTGGTTCGACATCGTACTGCAAACGAACTCTGCTGCGATCAGGCTCAGGATTCGATGGGACAATCTCTATTTGGACGGCTTTCGAGCGGAAGATTCCGACCAGTGGTTCGAGTTCGGGATCCGAGGTTCTTTACATCTATGCGATGATGAATCCACCTTGGGCTTCGACGCAGTTACCTTGACTTGGAACGCGTTGGAGGACCGAGGGCTAAAATAAAATTGAGCCAATGGGAACTCATGCATGCTGTAGAGGTGCTCGTTAACTCCACGAGTACCGAGCAAGACAGGGCGCAATCACTGATCGTCGTGATTTAGATGATCTGCGAATCGATTAGATTCCAAATTATCTGCAATGAACTTGCCAACAATTTCCTCAGCGGAATGCAAACCGACCGTAAGATGCTGGCATTGGAGAATGGCTGGGGATACCTCTGCCCAGTTGCTGCTCGCCGATAACAATGCCACGCATATCTTCAAACCTCTGCAGCTAGATCATGGGAATACGGACGCTAAGGGAGGCGGGTCCACAATTGGCATCGCAGGTTCTTCTCACTGTCAATTGTGGCACCCGTCTCCCTCAGCGTCCGTATTCCCATGATATCTAGCGGCTGCAGAGGTTTGAAGATATGCGTGGCATTGTTATCGGCGAGTAGCAACTGGGCAGAGAGGTATCCCCAGCCATTCTCCAATGCCAGCATCTTACGGTCGGTTTGCATTCGCTGAGGAAATTGTTGGCAAGTTCGTTGCAGATACTTTGGAATCTAATCGATTCGCAGATTATCTGAATCACGACGATCAGTGATTGTGCCCTGTCTTGCTGGGTACTCATGGAGTTAACGAGCACCTCTACAGCATGCACGAGTTCCCACTGGCTCAGTTTTATTTTAGCCCTCGGTCCTCCAACACGTTCCAAGTTGAGGTAGCTGTCGTCGAAGCCCAAGAATGGATTCATCATCGCATAGATGTAAAGAACCTCGGAACTCGAACTCGAACCACTAGTCGGAATCTTCTGCTCGAAAGCCGACCAAATAGAGATTGTTCCACCGAATACTGAGCCTGATCGCAATAGAGTTCGTTCGCAGTACGATGTCGAACCACCTGTTGGGTGGTTTGCGCTGAAGGGGGAGTACAGGAAGACCCTATGGACGACCCGCCCGAGATGGGTCATGCAAGTGTTCGCGTTATTTTTGAATGAAACTTTTATAATCTACTCAAGTAAATGTTGAAAACTTTTTGCATGCAACTAGCTTGATCAATATTAAATTTAGTTTTACAAAAATATAATTTTTATTGTAGATGGATGAGCATGGGCGGAAACCCATGGTGAGATGGAGTTTTACTGGATGACTCAGAGTCACCATGATGCACTTTTGTCAGAGATGAGTCGAGGGACTTACATGTAATTATTTATTACAACAAAGTATCTACAACCAACTTGCCAACAAATTACTTTGTCGATGCTTTAAAGCGTCGGCAAATTGCTTTGCCGACGCTATTATAAGCTCGGCAAGTTGCTTTGCCGACGCTTTAAAATGCGTGGCACAGTTACTTTTCCTGATGCTTGTTAAAGCGTTGGGATTATAAATTTGCCGAGCTGTTTAAAGTGCAATTTTTCGCTTACAATAGCGTCGGTATCTCAACGATAATTTTTTAAAAAATAAAATTACAAATATTTAAATTAAACCGTATAATAATGTAATTAATAATCACATTGCTTACATTAAATTTATATTAAACTACAATGCAATCATAACAAATATAAAATCACATTGCATACATTCTTAAAATCCAAATTAAAATTTCAAATAAAATTTCATTACAATCAATTAAGAGAGTTACAATTTAAAATTTAACAAAATTTAAAAATACATAAAATGGAAGATCTAAAATAAAAGTAGGCGAGGTCAATGATCTGTAAAAGGAAGATCGTCACCCTGTCTGCTCCGATCTGATGCTCCAGGAGCCTATAAGAATAATTAAAAAGTTTAATTTGCTTAATTATGAATTACAATATATTAGATAAATAATTGATATAATATAAGAATATATTTTAATATATGTATTTATTTGGTATGAAACAATGGTAGAACAATTCTTGTAATAATAACGTTGGGATTTCAAATTAAATTCTTGTTTTTGTTTTTTTTTTTATTTTTTTTATTTTTTTAGGAAAATAAGATATTATACTAGTCTAATGCGAATCAGCTTAAATAGATTTGAGTACAATCACTCGATCTTAAAATTTATGGATCAGCGTGCTGGATCATTGAAGCAGTCATCCAATTCATCTTCGAATTGGCTTCACGATAAAGGTGCAATCAACCTTTCGTAGTATAGCCCAAATGTTTCGATCGAATTAATATGATCAGAAGAGTAATTCTGCATCTAAGAAATGATCGACATGGAGCCATCAGCATGATTTTGACGATCCGTTCTCTGCTCCCATCTTGATCGGAAACCGTCAAAACCCACGGCCCCCAACTCCTCCTCCATTGTAACTCCGGTGGCCGACGCCGCCGCCGCTCTAATTCTCCACCATCTCCGCCGTCAAGAAGACGAAACACTTCGGATCCATCGCCGCCGTCCCTTCGCTGTTCTATTTTTTAGGTCCAGATTTCTTGATACTTTCTCTGGGACTTTCTTGAGGAGTAGCTTTGTGCCACTATGCGAGACGCAGCGGATTCGGATGGCGCCGAGGCCTTCACGTTGTCTTCCGTCATTCTGCTGTGAGGCCCACCGCTTTTCTTATGTTTTTTCCTTTGAAACACCGCTTTTCTTATGTTTTTTCTTTTGAAATTAACACAAAAGTTGTTTTTATTTCAAATTGGTAGGTTTTTATTCTTGGTGTTGTGGAGCTCTTGCTCGTTCCATTAGCAGATACCCTGTAGATTCAATTCATCTATTTTTACTATTTGCTTGCGGGTCCTTATTTTTTTTAATTAGTCTTTTGTTGACTTATTAGGTCCACACCTACTACATGGAATTCTTGGTGTGGGTGGGAGAAGATAAGTAAATACGGCTGCTGTATTGTATCTGGTTGGTGGCTTGAACAGTGGGTATGCCCCTGACCTGCTTGTCCTAATTACTAATTGACTTCTTTGTGGCATTGTTGTCTGGTGAGTAAAGCTAGCCAGATGCCTCTTACTATGCCTGCGTATATTTGTTGAACTATTGTGCTGGAAAATCATGAAGAATATCATAATGAAAATCATAATAACATGTTAATTTATCTCAGTATCCTACCTGATGTGGCTAATGTAGCCACAAGGGTAATTTCGATAAAAATTAAAACATTAGTGTGTCCCGGCATCTTCAAGACCACCGAGTCGGCCCCGATCATTTCTGGCCGGCCCTTCTCGGTCCCGGCATCTCCAAGATCGCCGAGTCGGCCCCGACCATTCCTGATCGGCCCCTCTCGGCCCCGGCGTCTCCGAGCCCGCTGAGTCGGCCCCGACCATTCCTGGCCGCCCCTCTCGGCCCCGGCGTCTCCGAGCCCGCCGAGTCGGCCCCGACCATTCCTGGCCGGCCCCTCTCGCCCCCGACGTCTCCGAGCCCGCCGAGTCGGCCCCGACCATTCCTGGTCGGCCCCTCTCGCCCCCGGCGTCTCCCAGCCCGCCGAGTCGGCCCCGACCCTTCCTGGTCGGTCCTGCCCCAGCACGTCCTGGTCGGCGAGGCTAGCCCCGGCCGCCCCTGGCCGACCCAAATAAGTCTCGGCTCCCTCAGGAGAGTCGAGACTTCCCGGTTTCCTCCAAATCTGCCCCAACACGGCCCTGGTAGCTCGGGACGCTACCTCTCTGACCCGCGCCACCTGACAATGCCAGATCCAACTACCCACTAGCCACGCTGCTGAGACTGGACCCAACTACCCAATAGCTCCACTGACTGATGGGACTTAGCCCACCAACCGCCGTTTTCTCCCTTTTCGATGGGACAGGACCTACCAACCAGCACAGATTCTCAATCGTTGATCAGCAAATAGATCATCCTAGGAAACTTCTATGTGTGTGACTCTCTAGGTTCGAACCTAAGCCGGTAGCATAGAAATAACTTTCTATACTAATCGATGTGCCCATCTAGCAATGGAACCCGACGTCCGGATAGGTCGAAGAGTTGCCGAGCAAACTCTAAGAACCCTAAGAAACAGTTACCGTATAATTCATCCTCTTGACCACAAATGCTAAGGATGGCTTAATAGCATGTCTACTCTAAACAACGAATCCATAAAGTGATTTCAATTTTAGTGATCATGTGACTTTCACATGAAGTGCCTTGGCCAAGGTCTTGCTAAATTGAAACACAAGCATTTCTCCTTTTAACGGGATAGGTCAAATTTCATCTCGATCCACAACTGACTACCACAAGTACTTGACTGCACCTAGTAACCTTTCGTAGCTGAATTAGAAATCCAGATGGTCCGACACCTAAGTACAATGAGTTTCTTGCAAGTTATTGGTTGTGATCTTCGGGTCTAAAGGATACTTATACCCATATCTTCTCGGATTAACTCTTGACAGCAGAGTATCAGGAAATGAGTCACGTTCGGTGAAATGTACCCCTACACTTTCACTTGTATGTCAACTAGTGTCTTTACACTCCTTGGTTAAGAGGACAACCAACAAATATGATATACAACGTCCTATAATTGATAGTACTATGGCCCTGTCATAGTATATCATTTGGTCGCGAACTCTTTTAAGGACCTTCAAAGATAAATCCTCCTTTATCGTGAAGGAAGATCCTGAGGGCTTCATTACTATTAGGAGTTTTAAGAAGATGTTCTTGTAATGAATAAAATGCCAAATAACTTTTATTAATATATCAATTTATATACAATTTACATTAGCACAATCATCAAATGATTGGCTTTAGGATGCAATTCCCAACATATTGACCATGCCATCTTTCAGTGTTTTAAAGCTAGACATATTTGGAGGATTTTGGGATATCAGATCTGTGAGGATGTTTCCAATTCGTTGCGGTCCTCTTTTCTCAAAGATATTAGAAGGAACAAGCTGCAGCGGGGTACCGTCTGAGCTGCCACAGCTTACCAGATTTGGTTATCTCGTAACCAGCTGGTCTTCACAGATGTCTCCGTTCCTTCTCAGTGGACAGCTCGGACAGCTATATCCTTCTCCTCTGACTTCTCTCGTGCTACTCTCGATTTTGATATATCTGGACACTAGGGTTCCCCTGCTACTTCGGTAGCGAACCAGCAAACGGTTTTTATTTCTTAGGAGCCCCTCCTCCAGGGTATGTCAAAATCAACTTTGATGGGAGTGTTCGGGGCAGACTTGCTGGTTCTGCTTTTATTATTAGAGGTGTTGATGGTGGTAAGTTGGTGGCAGGAGGTTTTGGTCTCCTAAATTTCTCTGTTCCTATGGCAGAACTGTATGCGGCGTGGGCTGGTATTTCCTTTGCTGCTCGTCTCTTCAAGCTCAGAGTCTTTTTATTGAGGGGGACTCTGCTGGAAGATTATAGAAAAATTATATGATCCAATCCTTTTGATTTTGATGATTACTAAAAGCCATTGAGTTTATTAAAAGATGTAATGAGTTTATGTAAATGAGCAACAAATTTATTTTGAACTATCAATGAACATGCTCAAGTTTAACTTTAATCAATTTTGAAAGTGACTTTAAGCTCAATATTCAAACCTTTGAAAAGAAATGTTATAATTCATGTTTTATTCAATAAGTTTTTGGATTAGTTCTTGAATCAATTCTAAATGTCTATTTTATTGTATTCAAGTCAAAACAATGAATTAAAATGAATCTGGAACGATTTTAATGTCAATCAGAAAAGTTTCTGATTTTTAATACGTTCCGGAGCCGACTCCTGAGTTTCAGAGTCGACTCCGCTCAGTGTACAGAAATGTGCATCTGTGTCGAGTCGACCCACGAAATTGTCGAGTCGACCCCTGATTCTGTCGAGCCGACTCTCTGACTGTGCGAGTCGACTCCGCTCAGACACCAGAAGAGTATTTTTTTGAGCACTTCGCGAGTCGACCCCAAGCCTTTCTCGAGTCGACTCCCGACTATCAGGAGTCGACACTTTATTTCTGGCGAGTCGACCCCTAACCTTTATAAACATTTCTATATTTGGTAAGACGAGCTCGAGCCGACTCGGAAAAAGCATGAGTCGACTCCAGCAAATCTGGACGATATTTTTTCACGATGACACGTCACTCCAACGGTAAGATTTTGAATAACGGCTATTTTTCCTTGTCTCTAACGGATATATTTTTGCAGAATCTATAAATAGAGGAGCTCTTTTCCAATCTAAACATGAAATAGAATATCAAAAAGAGAGAAAAGAATATCTTTCAAAAAGAGGAAAAAAACAGAGCATATTGAAAAAATCTTCTAGCTCAAAGTAGAGTGATTCAAAAGGAGTGAAATCAAAGAGGAAGTTTCGTCTGCTCCAGATCTTCAATCCACAAAAGTCAAAAGAAAATCCAAGAGCTTTACAAAGATCAAATCGAAGGATTTTCTACATTCAACAAAAGGAGAAAAAGCTTCATCCCAACTCCAAAGTTTTCAAACGGTCAAGGATCTTGCTGAGGCCTGATTCGACACTTCAAGAGGAGTTAAAGAGGAGAAGGAAGAAAGCCAAAGCCACATCCATCTGCTATCTTATTAGGCTTTTCTAACCTTTTATTCTTTTATACTTAATTTGTATATTTTGCTCAAAGGGAGCTGTTCAATACTTAAACTCTGAATATTTTGATTGGTTGCTAATTCAATCAGTGGATTGAATCAGTGGAGGTTGATATACCTCGTTGCAAGCCGGAGTGCTTGTGTTGG
>UESW01003328.1:0-40822 GCA_900491605.1 Calamus simplicifolius | reverse complement strand
AGCCTGGCAACAATTCATCGGATGGAATTTATCAAAAAGAATGGTAGATGGAAAGGAAAGGAGTGACAGAAGATAGAGCTACAGATACTGAGGCTGCAGGACCCTCTGTTAGACATCCTTCACCTGCACCTCCGAGTCCTTTGATTTCTACCTCTGCTCCAGCCCCAGTTCCATCATTTGATCAAGCCTCATCTTCTGCTGGTTTTTCAGATCAACAACTTATGCAACTCAAAGCCTTATTTGATGATCATTCTGAGAAACTTAAAACTGATTTTGAAAATAAATTTATGAATTTGAGAGAGACTCTTTATTCACTTGATGATCGTATCTCTAATATAGAGTCCACTCTCTGCTCTTCTTCGGCATCCTTAAGTGGTGATCTCAAAAACATTTTTGAAGAACTTAAGGATATATGCGAAGATGGAGAGACATATGCCAAGTGCAACACGGAGCTTCAAGACAAATTCAGACTGCTTGCACCTTTGTCGATAAAAGATTAAAAGAATATGTACAAATTCAATCTGAAGGAATGAAAAATATTGTAGATCATTTAACTAGAATTGTAAGAACTCATTTTTGAGTTATTAAATTTTCAATCCTTGTTATGTACTGAAGTTTTTGTTATGCTTTCATTTTGAAATCAATGTACTGAACATCTTGATGTATTAGATCTTTTAATGAAATGAATTCTCTATATTGATTACTCAATGTATTTCCTTATTTCAATGAATGAATGAAATTGTCAAATCTTATCTTATTTGAATGAATATTTATGCTTCTCTACCTTTTTGTTGATAACAAAAAAGGGGGAGAATTTTATAGTTCTATGATTGTGATATATTTGAAAGAAATCAAAGTAATCAATGAGATAAACAATGAGATATTTAATTAAGTTTCATAGGGGGAGCTACCTCATTAAGGGGGAGCCTAAGCCTAACTATGAAAACAAAATAAATTCACTAATCAATCATGAACAAACTCAATATTTTTGTCATCATCAAAAAGGAGGAGATTGCTGAAAGATTATAGAAAAATTATATGATCCAATCCTTTTGATTTTGATGATTACTAAAAGCCATTGAGTTTATTAAAAGATGTAATGAGTTTATGTAAATGAGCAACAAATTTATTTTGAACTATCAATGAACATGCTCAAGTTTAACTTTAATCAATTTTGAAAGTGACTTTAAGCTCAATATTCAAACCTTTGAAAAGAAATGTTATAATTCATGTTTTATTCAATAAGTTTTTGGATTAGTTCTTGAATCAATTCTAAATGTCTATTTTATTGTATTCAAGTCAAAACAATGAATTAAAATGAATCTGGAACGATTTTAATGTCAATCAGAAAAGTTTCTGATTTTTAATACGTTCCGGAGCCGACTCCTGAGTTTTAGAGTCGACTCTGCTCAGTGTACAGAAATGTGCATCTGTGTCGAGTCGACCCACGAAATTGTCGAGTCGACCCCTGATTCTGTCGAGCCGACTCCCTAACTGTGCGAGTTGACTCCGCTCAGACACCAGAAGAGTGTTTTTTTGAGCACTTCGCGAGTCGACCCCAAGCCTTTCTCGAGTCGACTCCCGACTATCAGGAGTCGACACTTTATTTCTGGCGAGTTGACCCCTAACCTTTATAAATATTTCTATATTTGGTAAGACGAGCTCGAGCCGACTCGGGAAAAGCATGAGTCGACTCCAGCAAATCTGGACGATATTTTTTCACGATGACACGTCACTCCAACGGTAAGATTTTTGAATAACGGCTATTTTTCCTTGTCTCTAACGGATATATTTTTGCAGAATCTATAAATAGAGGAGCTCTTTTCCAATCTAAACATGAAATAGAATATCAAAAAGAGAGAAAAGAATATCTTTCAAAAAAGGGAAAAACAGAGCATATTGAAAAAATCTTCTAGCTCAAAGTAGAGTGATTCAAAAGGAGTGAAATCAAAGAGGAAGTTTCGTCTGCTCCAGATCTTCAATCCACAAAAGTCAAAAGAAAATCCAAGAGCTTTACAAAGATCAAATCGAAGGATTTTCTACATTCAACAAAAGGAGAAAAAGCTTCATCCCAACTCCAAAGTTTTCAAACGGTCAAGGATCTTGCTGAGGCCTGATTCGATACTTCAAGAGGAGTTAAAGAGGAGAAGGAAGAAAGCCAAAGCCACATCCATCTGCTATCTTATCAGGCTTTTCTAACCTTTTATTCTTTTATACTTAATTTGTATATTTGCTCAAAGGGAGCTGTTCAATACTTAAACTCTGAATATTTTGATTGGTTGCTGATTCAATCAGTGGATTGAATCAGTGGAGGTTGATATACCTCATTGCAAGCTGGAGTGCTTGTGTTGGGTTAGTTGTGAGCCCGTGAAAAACAACGTGTAGGGTTTTGTGCTGGTAAGCCCGAGTAAAACCAGCTGGGTTCGTTGTACACCCGGTAAAACAACAAGTTTGAGTTGTGAGCTTGGAAAACAACTCAACTGTAATCTGAGGAGATTATAGTGTGGACCCAAGTGAATCTTGGGAGTGGACGTAGGTGTTGGTTGCACCGAACCACTATAAAATTATCTTGTGTTTGCCGTGCTATATTTTCTCTCTCTCTCTATCTCTCTTTATCAATTGCTTGTGCATTGCTTCTTAGTTAATTTCACTCACTTGCACATCTTGAGCAAATCTGTTTAAAACATCTAAAAAGTCTTAAATTTTTAAGAACCCAATTCACCCCCCCCCCCTCTTGGGTTGCCATCTGGGCCAACAATTGGTATCAGAGCAAGTGCTCATTTAGAATTTGATCTCACGATCAAGGGCTAAAGATCCTTATGGCAACACAAAGTGGTTCATGTTTTGCTGAAGGTCATTCCACGAATCGACCTCCTTTGTTTAATGGAACCAACTATTCATATTGGAAAGCTAGAATGAGAATATTCATTCAAGCTTCGGACTATGAATTGTGGGGAGTAATAATAAACGGACCTAGTACACCCACACACCTTATTGATGGCACTATTGTTCCTAAACCCGAAAGGGATTGGAATGATAATGATAGGAGAATGGCACAACTAAATGCTAAGGCCATTAATATTTTATATTGTTCCTTAGACTCAAATGAATTCAACCGAATCTCAACATGTAATTCCGCAAAAGAAATTTGGGATAGGTTGGAAATAACACATGAAGGAACAAACCAAGTAAAAGAATCAAAGATAAATATTTTGGTTCATAAATATGAATTGTTTACAATGGAACAAAATGAAACCATCACATGCATGTTCACTAGATTCACTGATATTGTGAATGGTTTAAAAAGTCTTGGAAAAGTTTATACTAACTCTGAGCTTGTTCGCAAAATCCTTAGGTCACTTCCAAGGACTTGGGAAGCCAAGGTGACCGCCATACAAGAAACCAAAGATCTGAACATCCTGCTATTGGAAGAGCTTCTTGGTTCGCTGATGACTCATGAGCTTCAAGTTAAACAACATGTCGATGAGGATGAGTCAAGAAAGAAGAAGACCATCGCCCTCAAAGCTGCGGAAAAGGAAATAAGCAGCAGCGATGATAAGAGGATGATGATGATGAGACAGCCCTCCTTGCAAGGAAATTCAAGAAATTTATGCAAAGAAGGAGGCCCTTCCACAAAAAGAGATTTGTTTCAAAAATGGAAGGAGAAAAAGAAAAAGATAAGAAAAAGGAAAAGGACAAAGAGAAAGAGCCCTTAGTTTGCTATGAATGTAAAAAGCCAGGGCATTTTAGATATGACTGTCCTTTACTTAAGAAGGCCTACAAGAAAAAGAAAAAGGCCTACATGGCAACTTGGACTGATAGTGAAGAGTCTTCTTCCGAAGAAGAAGAACAAAAAGAAGTTGCTAATATCTGCTTCATGTCCAACAACGACGACAACGACAATGAGGTAAGTTCTGAAAACTCAAATGATGAATTTACATTTGATGAAATGTTTGAGGCTTTCAATGAACTTATGATTGATTTTAAATCTTGAAAAAGAAGTATAAGTTTTTGAAAAATGACAATATTAGCTTAGCTAAAAATAAAAATGAATTAACTTTAGAAGTTAAGAACTTAACTAATGAAAAAGAAGAACTTAGCAAAGAAAGAAATAATCTTAATCAAGAAATAGATTTGTTAAAATCTGAAACTAAAAACTCAACAAAAGATTTAAAAGATCAATTAGAAACTTTAGCTTTAGAAAAAGAACAGCAAGTTAAAGAAAATGACTTTCTTAAGAAAGATGTTAAAAAATATAAAGACATTGTTGAGAAATTCACCTTAAATTAAACTAAGCTTAACATGATCTTAGATAGTCAAAAAGCTATTTTGACAAAGCAGGTTTAGGGTATAACACATTAAGGAAACAAAAATCTTTAAAGAATATTTTTGTAAAAGCCAACCAAAGTAATGTAACTTGTTTCAAATGCAATGAAAAGGGTCATAAATCATTTGAATGCAAAACGTTAAATAATAACAACAAGTTAAATGTTAAAGCAAAGAAAATATGGGTTCCGAAAGGAACAATTCTTATTGCTACTAACCATGAAGGACCCAAGAAAGCTTGGGTACCTAAACATAAAGTTTAAATTATGTTGCAGGAATGTCTTGTAGCCAAAAGATCAAAGAAAAAGTGGTACCTTGATAGTGGCTGCTCAAGACATATGACGGGTGACAAAGATGAATTCATCACCCTAGAAGAAAAGAAAGGTGGAGTTGTTACGTTTGGCGATAACGGTAAAGGTCAAATTATGGGCCTTGGTAAAGTCCGTATAACTCCATCTACATTTATTGATAATATACTTTATGTTGATGGTTTGAAGCATAATCTAATAAGTATAAGTCAATTATGTGATAAAAACTTTAATGTTTCATTTAAATCTTCTGTATGCACTGTAACTAATTCTATTGATGATAGCATTGTATTTACTGGTTATAGACATGGCAATGTTTACTTGGTTGATCTAGAAAAATTATCTTTAAGTGATCATTGCTTAATTGCTGACAATGCTAACATAAATGAAATTAGTTGGTTGTGGCATCGTAGATTAGGTCATGCAAGCACACACCTTATTTCAAAATTAATTAAAATGGATTTAGTTAAAGGATTACCTAAACTAGATTTTGAAAACAACAAAATATGTGATGCATGTAATTTGGAAAACAAACTAGAAGTTCTTTCAAATCTAAAAACATTGTTTCAACTTCTAGGGCACTAGAGCTACTTCACATGGATCTTTTCGGACCAACTAGAACCACAAGTCTAGGAGGAAAGAAATATGGTCTAGTGATTGTAGATGATTATTCTAGATATACTTGGGTAATGTTTTTAGCTCACAAAGATGAGACTTTCTCGATATTCTTGAAATTCTTCAAGAAAGTCACAAATGAGAAAAACACTACTATAGTATCTCTAAGAAGTGATCATGGAACAGAATTTGAAAATCACTTATTTGAAAGTTTTTGTTCTGAAAATGGAATTAATCATAATTTTTCAGCCCCTAGGACTCCACAGCAAAATGGTGTAGTTGAAAGGAAAAATAGGACTCTAGAAGACATGGCCCGTACCATGCTATGCGAAAGTAACCTACCAAAGTACTTTTGGGCGGAAGCTATTAACACAGCATGCTACATCTTAAATAGAGCACTAATAAGACCAATCTTAAAGAAAACACCTTATGAATTATGGAATGAAAGAAAACCAAATATAAAATACTTTCATGCATTTGGATGTAAATGTTTTATTCATAATAATGGTAAAAATAATTTAGGAAAATTTGATGCTAAATCTGATGAAGGAATCTTTTTAGGATATTCAACAACTAGTAAAGCTTATAGAGTATTTAACAAGAAAACCTTAGTAGTTGAAGAATCATTCATATAGTTTTCGATGAGTCTTTAGCATCTAGTTCTGAAAAGCTTGATGATGAGGAAGATACAAACATAATTGAAAAAGATCTTGAAAAACTTAATATTGAAGTATCTTCTGATCATGAGCAAGAAGCTAAAGATGATGATTCACATAAGGACGATGATGTCAATATTGATCATAATGATATAGATCTTCCAAGAGATTGGAGATATGCCCATAGTCATCCCAAGGAATTGATTATAGGTGATCCATCTCAAGGAATAAGAACTAGATCATACATGAGAAATATTAGTAATCATCTTGCATTTGTATCACAAATTGAACCAAAAACTATAGAAGAAGCTGAAAAAGATAATAATTGGATGTTAGCAATGCAAGAAGAATTAAATCAATTTACAAGAAATAATGTTTGGACACTAGTTGAAAGACCTAAAAATCATTCAGTAATAGGATCAAAATGGGTTTTTAGAAATAAACTAGATGAAAATGGCATAGTAATTAGAAACAAAGCTAGATTGGTTGCTAAAGGATATAATCAAGAGGAAGGTATTGATTTTGATGAAACCTTTGCATCTGTAGCTAGATTAGAAGCCATTAGGCTATTACTTGCATTTACATGTCATATGAATTTTAACTTATTTTAAATGGATGTAAAAAGTGCATTTTTAAATGGATTTATAAATGAAGAAGTTTATGTAGAACAACCACCAGGTTTTGAAGATCACGAATTTTCAAATCATGTTTTTAAATTGCACAAAGCTTTATATGGTTTGAAACAAGCACCTAGAGCTTGGTATGATAGGGTAAGTAAATTCTTAATAGAAAATGATTTTACAAGAGGAAATGTTGATAAAACTTTGTTTTTGAAAAGAAAAAATAAAGATTTGCTTGTAGTACAAATATATAGATGACATTATTTTTGGTGCTACTAACGATTCTCTTTGTCAAGAATTTGCAAAGTTGATGCAGGGAGAATTCGAGATGAGCATGATGGAAGAACTCAACTTCTTCCTTGGACTCCAGATCAAACAAAGCAAAGAGGGAATCTTCATCAACCAAACAAAATACACAAGAGAAATCCTAAAGAAGTTTGGTATGGAATCAATGAAACCCCTCGGAACTCCAATAAGTCCTTCATGCAAGCTGGACAAAGATGAAGAAGGTAAAAAGGTTGACCAAAAGTATTATCGAGGTATAATTGGATCCTTACTTTATTTAACCGCAAGTAGACCAGATATTATATTTTCTGTATGTTTATGTGCTAGATTTCAATCAGAACCTAAAGAATCACATTTAATTGCTGTTAAAAGAATACTAAGATATGTAAGTGGAACAAAAAATGTAGGTTTATGGTATTCTAGAGACTCCACATTAAATCTAATTGCATATTCGGATTCTGATTATGCTGGATGTAAACTAAACAGAAAAAGCACAAGTGGTGCATGCCATTTCTTAGGAAGTAACTTAATCACATGGTTTAGCAAAAAGTAAAATTCAGTTGCATTATCAACTACTGAAGCTGAATATGTAGCGGCTGGAAGTTGCTGTGCGCAAATCCTATGGATTAAGCGACAACTTGAAGACTATGGTATCACACTTGATAAAACACCCATAAGATGTGATAACACTAGCGCAATCAATTTAACTAAAAATCCAATTCAACATTCAAGAACTAAACACATAGAAATCAGATATCATTTTATAAGAGAACATGTAGCAAATAATGAAATATGTCTTGACTATGTTAACACTGAAGAACAATTAGCTGACATATTTACTAAACCTTTAAATGAAGAGAGATTCTGTTATCTTAGAGGAGAGTTAGGTATTTGTGATCCTTTAGAATGAATTTGAAACCCTTAAGGAAATTTTATCTAAGATTCTTTCAAATCATCAATCCTTAAGGAAATCTTATCTAGAATTCATATCTAATTGATTCACTCATATCCAATGATTATTTACCAATTTTTATAATCATATTTCGGACACATTTCAGAAATTTCATGTTTTTGGTCTGAAATGGTCTCGGAGCCGACTCGATGCGTATCGGAGTCGACTCCCGGTTTCGACTGAAACTCTCGGGTCGACCCCTCTTAGGCGCGAGTCGACTCCATGTCGAGATGGACTTTCTGTGACTGTGCGGAGTCGACACCTGGGTTTGCGCGAGCCGACTCGAGATGGTCCCAAGTTGATTTATCTAGGGCAGAGTGACTCGCCGCTCATTTCATTCGACCCAAATCTTCAAAATACTCTCTCCACGATTTTTCCAAACCTTCCAAACTTCCAATAATCTCTGATTATCATCTCCAATCATCCAATGGCACCCAAAACTAGAGGATCTAGTCTTGCGGCGGGCGGCATCAAGCGGAAGCGTGCCGTGAGGAAAACTGTGAAGCGTCCGGTGCGTGAGCCTTCTCCGAGCGCGGACTCCACTTCATCTGCTTCTACTCCGACTGCTTCTCCTGCTGCCACTTCTTCCCAGGTAGATCGTCTAGCGGATAAGATTATTACAACGGGTAGGAAGGTGGATTTCGAATTATTCGAGGCTGAGGGTTTTCTTGTTGGGAGACAGCTGATTGAGATGGGATGGGAGAAAATTTGTTCTCTAGAGTGCCCGACCTATCCCTCTTTGGTTAAGTAATTCTACAAGAATCTGTCCAGAGGAGATCACGGACTTATTAGCAATGTGAGAGGAGTCAGACTATCTATTACTGCTGAGATTCTATCTAGATTGTTGGAATTACCCTTATCCGGCACTTCCACCTTTTCTTCTGATGACCGCGCCCCAGCTTTATCGAGATTATTGAACCGGGATGTGGTTGGATTTGAAGAGGTTTTTGCTAATCAACTTTCTTTAGAATTGAGATTACTACACAATATTTGTAGTAGGATACTCTTTCCTAAAACTGGTAGATTTGACTATGTATCGGAAAGAGATGTCTTTGTAATGGACGCCATAGTGACAGGCAAGCCTATCAATCTTCCAAGCATGATTCTATGGTACATAGCAGACTGCGGAGGGAAAAGAAAATCTAGTCTGCCTTATGGGATGATCCTTACAAAGATTTTTCGAAGCCAAGGTGTAGTGATTTCTGATAATGAGCCTATGAAGAATCTAAGACACACTGATTTTTATAGCCTGGCAACAATTCATCGGATGGGATTTATCAAAAAGAATGGTAGATGGGAAAGGAAAGGAGTGACAGAAGATAGAGCTACAGATACTGAGGCTGCAGGACCCTCTGTTAGACATCCTTCACCTGCACCTCCGAGTCCTTTGATTTCTACCTCTGCTCCAGCCCCAGTTCCATCATTTGATCAAGCCTCATCTTCTGCTGGTTTTTCAGATCAACAACTTATGCAACTCAAAGCCTTATTTGATGATCATTCTGAGAAACTTAAAACTGATTTTGAAAATAAATTTATGAATTTGAGAGAGACTCTTTATTCACTTGATGATCGTATCTCTAATATAGAGTCCACTCTCTGCTCTTCTTCGGCATCCTTAAGTGGTGATCTCAAAAATATTTTTGAAGAACTTAAGGATATATGCGGAGATGGAGAGACATATGCCAAGTGCAACGTGGAGCTTCAAGACAAGATTCAGACTGCTTGCACTATTGTCGATAAAAGATTAAAAGAATATGTACAAATTCAATCTGAAGGAATGAAAAATATTGTAGATCATTTAACTAGAATTGTAAGAACTCATTTTTGAGTTATTAAATTTTCAATCCTTGTTATGTACTGAAGTTTTTGTTATGCTTTCATTTTGAAATCAATGTACTGAACATCTTGATGTATTAGATCTTTTAATGAAATGAATTCTCTATATTGATTACTCAATGTATTTCCTTATTTCAATGAATGAATGAAATTGTCAAATCTTATCTTATTTGAATGAATATTTATGCTTCTCTACCTTTTTGTTGATAACAAAAAAGGGGGAGAATTTTATAGTTCTATGATTGTGATATATTTGAAAGAAATCAAAGTAATCAATGAGATAAACAATGAGATATTTAATTAAGTTTCATAGGGGGAGCTACCTCATTAAGGGGGAGCCTAAGCCTAACTATGAAAACAAAATAAATTCACTAATCAATCATGAACAAACTCAATATTTTTGTCATCATCAAAAAGGGGAGATTGTTGGAAGATTATAGAAAAATTATATGATCCAATCCTTTTGATTTTGATGATTACTAAAAGCCATTGAGTTTATTAAAAGATGTAATGAGTTTATGTAAATGAGCAACAAATTTATTTTGAACTATCAATGAACATGCTCAAGTTTAACTTTAATCAATTTTGAAAGTGACTTTAAGCTCAATATTCAAACCTTTGAAAAGAAATGTTATAATTCATGTTTTATTCAATAAGTTTTTGGATTAGTTCTTGAATCAATTCTAAATGTCTATTTTATTGTATTCAAGTCAAAACAATGAATTAAAATGAATCTGGAATGATTTTAATGTCAATCAGAAAAGTTTCTGATTTTTAATACGTTCCGGAGCCGACTCCTGAGTTTCAGAGTCGACTCCGCTCAGTGTACAGAAATGTGCATCTGTGTCGAGTCGACCCACGAAATTGTCGAGTCGACCCCTGATTCTGTCGAGCCGACTCCCTGACTGTGCGAGTCGACTCTGCTCAGACACCAGAAGAGTGTTTTTTTGAGCACTTCGCGAGTCGACCCCAAGCCTTTCTCGAGTCGACTCCCGACTATCAGGAGTCGACACTTTATTTCTGGTGAGTCGACCCCTAACCTTTATAAACATTTCTATATTTGGTAAGACGAGCTCGAGCCGACTCGGGAAAAGCATGAGTCGACTCCAGCAAATCTGGACGATATTTTTTCACGATGACACGTCACTCCAATGGTAAGATTTTTGAATAACGGCTATTTTTCCTTGTCTCTAACGGATATATTTTTGCAGAATCTATAAATAGAGGAGCTCTTTTCCAATCTAAACATGAAATAGAATATCAAAAAGAGAGAAAAGAATATCTTTCAAAAAGAGGGAAAAACAGAGCATATTGAAAAAATCTTCTAGCTCAAAGTAGAGTGATTCAAAAGGAGTGAAATCAAAGAGGAAGTTTCGTCTGCTCCAGATCTTCAATCCACAAAAGTCAAAAGAAAATCCAAGAGCTTTACAAAGATCAAATCGAAGGATTTTCTACATTCAACAAAAGGAGAAAAAGCTTCATCCCAACTCCAAAGTTTTCAAACGGTCAAGGATCTTGCTGAGGCCTGATTTGACACTTCAAGAGGAGTTAAAGAGGAGAAGGAAGAAAGCCAAAGCCACATCCATCTGCTATCTTATCAGGCTTTTCTAACCTTTTATTCTTTTATACTTAATTTGTATATTTGCTCAAAGGGAGCTGTTCAATACTTAAACTCTGAATATTTTGATTGGTTGCTGATTCAATCAGTGGATTGAATCAGTGGAGGTTGATATACCTCGTTGCAAGCCGGAGTGCTTGTGTTGGGTTAGTTGTGAGCCCGTGAAAAACAACGTGTAGGGTTTTGTGCGGGTAAGCCCGAGTAAAACCAGCTGGGTTTGTTGTGCACCCGGTAAAACAACAAGTTTGAGTTGTGCGCTTGGAAAACAACTCAACTGTAATCTGAGGAGATTATAGTGTGGACCCAAGTGAATCTTGGGAGTGGACGTAGGTGTTGGTTGCACCGAACCACTATAAAATTATCTTGTGTTTGCCGTGCTATATTTCTCTCTCTCTCTCTCTCTTTATCAATTGCTTGTGCATTGCTTCTTAGTTAATTTCACTCACTTGCACATCTTGAGCAAATCTGTTTAAAACATCTAAAAAGTCTTAAATTTTTAAGAACCCAATTCACCCCCCCCCTCTTGGGTTGCCATCTGGGCCAACAGACTCTCTTACGGTCATCCGTTGGCTTCTACAGGAATGTAGCGGTCTCCCTCCGACTAATCCTCTTCTTCTGGATATCTGGTCTCTTTTGAGGGGGATCACCTGCTTTCAGATTCATCATGTCTATCGTGAGGCCAACACGGTGGTTGATTAGATTGCGGGTGTTGTCACCCTTTTTTTTGGTTTTTGGATATGGAAATAGGGGGACTCCTGCCCCATTGTACTTAAACAGTTTTTATTTTCTAATATATCCGAACTGACTCGCACTAGACTGGTGTGATCGCCTGCTTTTTTTTTTAAAAAAAAATGGAGTCTTCTTGCTTAAAGTAATTTTCTATCCATGCATTAAATAAATAATGAGTCAAAAATAATGTGATCAATTTGAGACATACTATGAATGATACTTTCTTTAGAGTAGGATTCTTTCTATTCATGCATAAATCTTTGATAATAGTTTACTTTTAAGATGCAACGAGCTACTTTATCTTTTTCTTTAATTGCACTTTAATAAAAAAAATCAAGATAGATCAAGAATATACAACTAAAATCAATAAAATAATTAAATAAATTTTTTTCTTATGCTAAATCATCCTTCTTAAATGCTGTGGGGATTCGTTTAAGTTCACTCGGTTTGAAAATAGGTTTAAAGGCTCTCAAGTATCTTGTCTATCGTAAACATTTATGTAGAATAAGAAAAAAAAAAAAAGATAAAAATTTAATCACTACATATTTATGCTACTTAAAACTAAGGTACATGTTTAAATAAGTTTATGTTTTATTAACCATTCAATGCGAAGTTAAATTTAGGATTACTTAACAACTATCCAACATTTTTAACAACAATAACATTAAATTTATTTAAATAGAGAATTCTAGCTACCTTACATTTCATCCATTTAAAGTTGTCAAGGACCTATGCACAAGTATTTATTACCCAAAGATCATCACCAATTATGACACCCAAGAAAAATTGACTAACCAATATGATTAGCCATGGACCATTGGAGGTATTGGGAGGAGAGCTTTACATTACACTCAATCATTCTTTGGTTTGATCTCTTGCTAGCTTCGGTGAGAACTTCAAATTCACCAGTCTACTTGGCGTGCGATGCAAGCATCACATTCATAGATGTTTAGGGACCTGGGTGGCGTGCTTCTTGCGATCACTATGGTTTATATGCGGACAGCAAATATGCCATTTGGCAATTAACTAAATGGTTAGGTATCTCAATTAGTTAACAGTCAACTTCAATGGTCAAACTTCCTCAACTGTGAATTTGATGGCACATTAATAACACGGTGGCAATCCCCAAATGAGCGGTATTAGCTGGCGGTCTCCGTCTTTAGTCAAGGGCCGTGAAAGCTCTCGTTCGACTTCGCGTTCAAATTGTTCGCTTAAATCTCTCATCGTGTGATTTCACCTGCTACTCGTTGCCGATGAAAAAATCTTGCTACACTGATTGGTGTGCGACGCGTGATCGCGTCCATGCCAAGGATAAAAGAAAAAAAAAAGTTTCTACTTTTGGCATGCTTGTGTGACGCGCAGCACGTTAATAATTGGAACAGATGCGCGTGACCTGCACCACCTCATTTTTTTTCCAGCAATAGAAGTTTCACGTGGGAAAATTTTTTTATGCATCACCTTCGAAGCATGTAACATTGCAACAAACATTAATTTTAGTAACGATAAAATACATTACTAATGCATTGCTAAATTTGTTTTAGCGATGCAATTATGACATTACATAATAAATTTTATCATAATTGCATCGCTAAATAATGATACAATCAAATGTGTCACAATATTGCAACGCATTCGATTGCGTCGCAATATTGCGACGTAATTTTTTGTATCACAATATTGCGACGCAATTAAATGCATCGCAATATTACGACGCAATTAAATGCATCACAATATTGTGACGTCAGGTCCTTGCATCGCAATATTATGACGCCAGGTCTTTGCGTCGCAATATTGCGACGCCAGGTCCCAGGCCACCGTTAAAAAAAAAAGAAGGGTGGGTTTTTTCCCCACCCTTTTCGTTTTCGGCCACGGCAATGCAGCAACGGGGGGGGGGGGAGGAAATGGGAGAGATGGGGGGAGGGAAGGGAGGGAGGGAGGGGGCATTTACCCTGAGGGGTTGCCGGCGAGGTGGTCCGGTGCCGGAGAGCCATCGATGTGCCGCCGAAGGTGGGGAAGAGGGAGGAGGAGGTCGGTTGTCGGGGGTGAGGGGGGAGAGATCGTGAGGAAGAAGAAGGGGAGGTATTTAATGGGTTAGGATTAGCGATGCAAAATTGCGTCGCTATTCCGTCGCTAATCAGCGACGCAAAAATTGCATCACTGATTGCGTCGTTAAAATGGTGTCTAACCCCGCCTTGGTGAGAAATTTGCGACGCACTCAAATGCATCGCTGTATAGCGACGCAAGTCAATGCGTCGTTGTATAGCGACGCAATATTGCATCGCTAAAAATAAAAAATTTAAAATGATATTTTATTTTCATTTAGTAATTATTATAGTTTATTATATATAATATTATATAGTGATATGCGTCGCTAATTAGTCGCTAAATAGCGACGCAACTAACTGCATCGTAGAATTAACGATTTTTTTTAATTTTCAAATTTTTAATTTTTGATTTTTTAATAAACGAAATTTTTAAGTAACGAATTTCTAAATTTCGATCCGATGGTTGCGATCGATCCAAGCCATGATCCCGATCGGCGATGATCGATCAGACCGTTGCAATCAATCCGATCGGCGACGATCCGACGGTTGCGATCGATCCAAGCCATGATCTTGATTGGTGATGATCGATCCGACGGTTGCGATCCATCCGATCGTCGATGTTATCCGATGGTTATGATCCATCCGATTGGTAACGACATCTGACGGTTGCGATCGATCCAAGCCATGATCCCGATCGGCGATGATCGATCGGACCGTTGCAATCCATCCGATCGACGATGATCCGACGATTGCGATCAATCCAAGCCATGATCCGATCGGCGATGATCGATCCGATGGTTGCGATCCATCCGATTGGCGACAATATCTGACGGTTGCGATCGATCCAAGCCATGATCCCGATCGGCGATGATCGACCGGACTATTGCAATCCATCCGATCGATGATGATCCGATGGTTGCAATCAATCCAAGCCATGATCCCGATCGGCGATGATTGATCCGATAGTTGCGATCCATCTGATCAACGATGATATCTGATGGTTGTGATCGATTCAAGCCATGATCCCGATCGGCGATGATCGATCCGACGGTTGTGATCCATCCAATCAGCAATGATATCCGATGGTTGCGATCGATCCAAGCCATGATCCCGATCGGCGATGATCGATCGGACCATTGCAATCCATCGATCGGCGATGATCCGATGGTTGCGATCGATCCAAGCCATGATCCCGATCGGCGATGATCGATCCAACGGTTGCAATCCATCCGATCGCGACGATATCCGATGGTTGCGATCGATCCAAGCCATGATCCCGATCGGCGATGATCGATCGGACCGTTGTAATCCATCCGATCAGCGACGATATCCGATGATTGTGATCGATCCAAGCCATGATCTCGATCGGCGATGATCGATCGGACCGTTGCAATCCATCCGATCGGCGATGATATTCGACGGTTGCGATCGATCCAAGCCATGATCCAATCGGCGATGATCGATCGGACCGTTGCAATCCATTGGATCAGCGATGATATTCGATGGTTGCGATCGATCCAAGCCATGATCCCGATCGGCGATGATTGATCAGACCGTTGCGATCAATCGATCGGCGATGATCGACGGTTGTGATCGATACAAGCCATGATCTGATCGGCGATGATTGGTTCGACGATTGTGATCCATCCGATCGGCAATGATATCCGATGGTTGCGATCGATCCAAGCCATGATCTCGATCGGCAATGATCGATCGGACCATTGCAATCCATCCGATCGGCAACGATCCGACGGTTTCGATCGATCCAAGCCATGATCCCGATCGGCGATTCTGATCGGCGATGATCCGATGGTTACGATCGATCCAAGCCATGATCTCGATCGGCGATGATCAAACCGACGGTTGCAATGCATCCGATCGACTATGATATCCGACGATGGCGATCGACCCAAGCCATGATCCCAATCGGCGATGATCGATCGAACCATTGCAATCCATCCGATCGGCGACGACATCCAATGGTTGCGATCGATCCAAGCCATGATTCTAATCGGCGATGATCGATCGGACCGTTGCAATCCATCCGATCCGATGATATCCGACGGTTGCAATCGATCCAAGCCATGATCCTGATCGGTGATGATCGATTAGATTGCGATCATCCGATCGGCGATGATCGATTGATCCAAGCCATGATCCCGATCGGCGATGATCGATCCGACGGTTGCGATCCATCCGATGATATCCGATGTTGCGATCGATCCAAGCCATGATCCCGATCGATGATCGATCGGACCGTTGCAATCCATCCGATCGGCGATGATCCGATGGTTGCGATCGATCAAGCCATGATCCCGATCGGCGATGATCGATTCGACCGATTGCGATCCATCCGATCGATATCGACGGTTGCGATCGATCCAAGCATGATCCCGATCGGATGATCGATCGATGATTGCGATCCATCCGATCGGCGATGATCCGATGGGCTAAATATTATTAGCATCGCTAAATTAAAAATTAAATTTTTTTTAATTTTTTTGGTATATGCATCGCTAATGCGTCGCTAAATAGCGATGCAATGATTGCATCGCTATATTTAAGATTTTTTTTAATTTTTTGGGTTTTTGTGTCGCTAATGCATCGCTATTTAGCGACACAAATATTGCATCGCTATATAGTGATGCATTATTAGCATCGCTAAATTAAAATTAATTTTTTTATTTTTTTGGTATATGCATCGCTAATGCGTCGCTAAAATGATTGCGTCGCTATATTACAATTTTTTTTAATTTTCTAAGTTTTTCATCGCTAATGCGTCGCTAAATTAAAAAATTAAATTTTTTTTTTTTTTTGGTATATGCATCGCTAATGCGTGCGTGCTATATTAATAATTTTTTTTAATTTTTTGAGTTTTTGCATCGCTATTTAGCTACTCAAATATTGTCGCTAATTAGCGACGCATTATTAGCATCGCTAAATTAAAAATTAATTTTATTAAAATTTTTTGGTATATGCATCGCTAAATAGCGACACAATCATTGCGTCGCTATATTTAAGATTTTTTTTAATTTTCTGGGTTTTGCATCGCTAATAATCGCGTCGCTATTTAGGATGCAAATATTGCGTCGCTATATAGCGACGCATTATTAGCGTCGCTAAATTAAAAATTAAATTTTTTAATTTTTTTTGGTATCTGCATCGCTAAATAGCGACACAATCATTGCCTCACTATATTAACAAATTTTTTTAATTGTTTTGGGTTTTTGCTTCGCTAATGCATCGCTAAATTAAAAATTAAATTTTTTTTGGTATATGCGTCGCTAAACAGCGACGCAATTGCGTCGCTATATTAATTTTTTTAATTTTTTGGGTTTTTTTGTCGCTAATGCGTCGTTATTTAGCGACGCAAATATTTCGTCGCTATATAGCGATGCATTATTAGCATTGCTAAATTAATTTTTTTTTTTTTTTTGGTATATGCATGCTAAATTCATTGCGTCGCTATATTAACGATTTTTTTAATTTTCTGGTTTTTGCGCTAATGCATTGCTATTTTGCGATGCATTTTTTTTGCGTCGCTAATGGCGTCGCTATTTGTTTTTCTCATTGAGTTATCAATTTGGTCACAATTTAGGGACGCAAAAATGCATCGCTAAATTGGCATCGCTATTTTTGTATTTTCTTGTAGTGTTATAAAGGCATGCATCAAGCGCATGCATTGATTATACTCCTGTATAAGCACACATGCCACAGCCTATTGAACCACAACGTACTTCATATGTGCGCTTGCATGGACCCATAGCTAATACGCTTGTCCGATGCGTGCCTTTGTGCACTAAGGCGGTGCATAAAGAGGGCCATGGCACGCGTGCTCATACGGATGTACGGTCAATAGTTGCGCCTGATGCATGCATTGTGCACCAAAAATGATGCAGGAAGACTTTTCCTTCACGTGTGATCTCGGCATGGACTCTAACTCATTTAATGCAGGAAGTGGACTCTCACGGACTTGAGGCCCATAAGACCGGTTTAGCTTTAGGGAAAGACTTTGTGCACCGTTCGCGGTGCATGAACGCATGCATCAAACACAACTATTGCGCGCATGCCATAGTCCAATGGGTATGACGCACCCGTACGCGCGCTCGCATAGGCACGCGATCAATGGATGCCCCCGATGTGCAGAATGACTTTCCCTTAGCTTTAAGATAAGCCATGAGATTTGAATTAATTTGGTTGGGATCTAAGCTTAAAATTAAAGTCTAAAAAATTTCAGACTTAATTTAAGCCGTGGCTTACCCTAATTTAGTTTAGGTTTGAAGAAGGTTTGAAGCATTCGTCCTTAGTTGGACCTAGATTTAGCCATAATCCAATGCTGCAATATTAAAATATAATGAATCTTTTAACTTTTATATCAATTTTTTATTATATAAAATAGTCCTCCATATTATAAATATTTTTGAGTGATTAAATATAATTATTTTATATTTTTGTGTATAAAATACTATTCCACCGATATAGTTGCAGGTACTATTAGTTGATTTCCGCCTTGAGCTTTCGTACACTACAGTAAAATTTATTTCTAACCACTCTGACGCTATAAAAAAGCGTCGGCAGATAACAACGCATTTAAGCATCGTGTTCTAACGACGCTTAATAGTATCGGCATATAACAAAACTAACGATCCGCAGATAACGATGCATTTACGCTTAATAACATCGGTATATAACGGAACTAACGATGCTTTTAAGTGTCGGGATATTAAGCCCTCGCAAACCATTTAACGCGCTTATAAGCATCGAGATATTCAGCCCTACCTAGCTAATGGACTTAACGACACTAATAAGCGTCGAGATATGCGACGCTAATAAGCATATGATTACTTCAATTACCTCTCGTAGACAAATATGATTACGATTAGATTTTTTTAAAATTTTTAAATAAAAAATTTAGGGATGAACTTAAAATAATGTTTTATCTCTCAAGCTATATGCATGTATGCGTGCATATATTATCTTTATAATATAAATAAAAAATATGTATTTTAAAAATTTCTAATTCATACACCAAAAGTTTGAAAAAAATAATTTAAATAATATAAAATTAGACATAATTTTTTTTAAATGTAAACATTAAAACCACATCACATATAATTATTTTAGGAGTAATTAATCAAATTCCATGTCTATGGTAGTGCCCGAGCCCTTATAATCCCAACTTCTACAAATCAAAAAGCAATTAAAGGTCCTCTTTAAGTTTAGCCAAGGTAACTCTCTCTCTCTCTCTTCCTAGCGAACAGATTTGTGTTAGACGCCGCTCCCCAACTCTGGGCGGTGGAGATCTTCCAGAGCGGGTTGATGACACGAAGGTTAGGGTTTCGGCAAGAGGAGTAATTGGTAACCGTTCAATCGCCAACGTTTGGCTCGTAACTACCAACAGATCAAAGCCACCCATCCATGTGTCATCATCTCACGTGCACCACACCTGCTATTCCCAAAGTTCTAATCAAATAGAAACCCTAATAAAATGGCCGCCGCCTCCACCGCGACGGAGTTTTCGGCTGCTTGCGTTCGTCCGGGGGAGAGAGGAGACAGAGGACAAGTGCGTTGAGAGAGGAGACAGTGGAGACCCTCGCCCTGCAACCATGGTAATCGCCGTTCTCTCTCTATATTTTTCTCTCTCGGCGTCGTATTCAATCTGATCCTTTTATTTTATTTTCCTTTTAGCATCGTTTGTTATCAAGCACACCGCGTGTTCGATCTGATCCTTAGGACCTTATCGCTGCCCTAGCTCCCGCCCCCCTCCCCGCGCGCCGTTTTGATCCCAGATCTCCTTTTCCTCCCCTCCTCCCCGTCGAGCTTCACTCCGTGGACTCTCTCTTCCCCGGCGTAGGGCTCTCTCTTCCCCGACGGAGGTATATCGGCGTCTCTTCTCTCTCTTTCCCAAACGTAAAATCTCTTCCTTCCATTTCTTTTACTCTTTGCCCGTTTCTCCTAATTTTTTGTTAATTTTATCTTCGGAATTTCTTTTTCGGTCCAGGGCTATGGTTTTGGAGGCGATTCCGCACCCAAATTAAGGGGAACCTGTTGCCGGAAATCGTTGCCGACGAAGTTGGAGACTTCCATCTCTCTTTCTTATTCTCGTGCCGGAAATCGCTGCCGATGAAGTTAGGGAGACTTTCATCTCTCGCTGATTCGTTCATGACCTCTCCTTTCTGGTATGCTCTCTTCCCAATCCATATTAATTTTCTAAGTATAATGGTATGTTTTTTTTTGCTTTACATTGAAACTCTTCAGTGTGTTGTTTTGTACCTTCTGTTATGTGTATGTCTGATTAGAGAGGTTACAGTAGAATCATTCCTGTTGACGGTTGCTGCTGCTTTTTTTTCTTTTTCCTTTTTTCTTCGACTTAGATAAGAAGAAACTTTTTTTGAAGAATTATGATGAAGATATTTGCTAACTGTGATAGGATTTGCACATTCTCTACTTATTAACCTTAAAATTAATGGTTTGCATCATGTTACCCCCCTAGCTCTAAGGATGGGGTGACTGAATTCCAAATATAGTTTTTCTACAGACACAGTAACACTTTAGGCCATAATACTGTTTAGAACTGAATATATGTCCACACAACAACAAAGAGTTGATGGTAATGTTGAAAGATAAAAAAAATAAAGAGTGCCACAGTTTATACGTAGTGAAAGTCCACATCATCACCAACATATTACACTGTGGTGTACCATGTAGTCTGAACTCCAACTTATTTTGAAGTCTGAACTCCAACTTATTTTGCTGTCGTTTTCGTTTCCAAGGCATGAATTCCATGTAGTCTTTTATCACCTTATTTTTCTCAGTTGCACTACAAAACAGTCCAGCAAATATAGTTAGAATCAAGTAACCGTCCAAGCTATATATGGTCCATTTGTGCTAGCTTGATGAATCTGGTCCAATATTTCTCAAAGATTAGAAAGTGACTTCAGTTCAGACATCGCCCCTGCTCTCGCAAGTGTGAGATGTGTGTCAATCCACGTATGGCACAGAAGAAAATCTTGCCAATGTTACCGTATCTGATCTTCTTTGCCATGGTGCAAGTTGATGCAGCCAAAGATAAAGTGGTCGTTGGATAAGCCACAGTTAATGATATTAACAAAATCATTATCCCCCAGCCCTTTCTTTCATAGAGCAATCAACTCTCCAAAAAGACATTTAGAGCCAATGGTTAGAATGCTATGCTGGGCTCATTTCATGATTACTTTATACTAACATATCCCCCACTGCAGCTCCATTTTTGGCTTGACAGAAGTTGCCTAGAATGCACGGTACCTTCAACACTAGCAGAGCATAGTAACGCCCTTCATTACACCCCATCTATGTGTCCTTCCCAACTGTTAGTAGGATCTGTTGATGCTTTTCTCATTTGGTTAGATTCCTAGCCACCTAATTATTTGCTTTCTCCCCTCCAACCTCTCTTCTTTCATTGGGATTTAGAACTTTGCTTGGGTTATTGCTATTGACCCATAAAAGCTACAGCAAACACCAATTCAATAAAGTAGGTACATTTTCCCTTGTTGAATCAAGTAATATTCTATTCCAATCACTGAGCTTCTGTTGACCCTTGTTGAATTAAGTATTCATGTGAATGCAAAATCTTTTGTTTGATTCAATGGTTATAGGACTTTGATAGTTTTTATTCAAGTAGCAGGTTGGGAGGTAAGATCAACATATTAATTTCAGGAGTGATGGTATACTCCAGTTACATGAGCAACCAAACAGGTGAACCGCAGTTGTAGCTTCCAATAACAAATTAACGAACATTAGAAAACTACTTACAGCAACTGCAAATAATGAATTTGTATATCCAAATCTAGTTGTTCCACCTAACCTTAAATACATTAGAAAACTATTTATTCTGACATATGGTTATGCTATTAAATATTGAACACTTATGATGATAAAATATGTGCGGGATATTGGATAAAAGTTGGTTGTTTATCGATCATTTATCCTACAATGGATAAAAGTTGGATAAATAAACCGAGAAATAGTAAAGAATATTTAGATGGAGTTCGTGATTTCATTAAATTTGGTATGGATAAAAGTAGTTTGAATGGAAAGATTTCATGTCCGTGTCGGCGATGTGTTAACAATTCTTATTTAGATCCACAAACCGTTGAAGGACATTTGATATGGAATGGTTTTTCAAGAGGTTATACTAAGTGGGTTTTCCATGGAGAATGTATGTTACCATTATCAAGTAATCAACCCTCCTCGTCTGATATTGGATTTGGTAATATGCAAGATAACCTTGTCGGAGATGATATGACAGGTTTGATCACAGATGCTTTTCGACATAGTGTTCAAAACTTTGAAGGTTCAACTAATATACATAGAACAGATGGAATATGTGATGGTTCTACATTTATGGAACAAACATTTATTGAGGAGCAGATGCATGAGTCAGCTCAGTATCATAATTTAATTAAAGATGCAGATGAACAATTATATCCGGGTTGTTTGAAATTTTCTAAGATCTCTTTTCTTATACATTTATTCCATATAAAATATATGAATGGATGGTCCGGAAAGAGTTTTACCATGCTTCTCAAATTACTAAAGGATGCATTTCCAGAAGGCATTGGTTTACCATCCTCTTATTATGAAGCAAAGAAAGTTGTCAACAAATTGGATCTTGGATATCAAAAGATCCATAGTTGTCCGAAAGACTGTATGTTATATCATGGTGGAAATGCTGATCGAGAGTCATGCAATGTATGTGGATCATCACGATGGACAACTTATGAAGAGGATGAGGATGATGTAACGAACAAAACAAAAAAATCGGCTAAGGTTTTGCGTTACTTTCCTATTATTCCTCGATTGAAAAGGCTATATTCATCATCGAAAATAGTTTCATTAATGAGATGGCATGATGAAGGGCATACGAAGGATGGAATGTTGAGACATCAAGCAGATAGTCTAGCATGAAAAGCATTTGATGCTAGGCATCTTGATTTTGCCTCTGATATTCGTAATGTTCGGTTTGGCTTAGCTTCAGATGGCTTCAATCCTTTTCGAACTCTAAATTTTACATATAGCACTTGGCCAGTTGTTCTAATACCATACAATTTACCATCATGGTTGTGCATGAAACAATCCTCACTTATCTTGTCAATGGTTATTCCAGGTGATAAGGGTCCAGGAAATGATATTGATATTTTTCTACAACCTTTAATAGAGGAATTGAAACAGTTATGGAAAGGTGTCGATGCAATTGATGCTTCAAATGGTGAAACATTTAAACTTCGGGCAGCTTTGTTGTGGACTATTAATGATTTTCTAGCATATGCCAATTTATTTGGCTGGAGTACAAAGGGAAAGGTTGCATGTCCTTGTTGTGCAGATTCGATACATTCAATTTGGTTAAAACATGGAGAAAAATTTTGTTATATGGGACATCGTCAATGGTTAGAACCTAATCATCCATTTCGTTTCAGAAAGATTTATTTGATGGTATCATAGAATTGGGAAGTGCACCTATTCCACCTTTTGGATCTAATGTTAGTATGCAAATTGATTCTATCAGTTACACATATGGTAAATTCTCAAAGTCTTCTAAAAAAAGGAATGATCAAGAAGGATTGTTAGAAGAAGTGACAATTGGTAATATGGATGCACAGATATTTGAAGATCCATATAATTTTTTTGAAAAAGAAAATGAGGAGGATGTACTGATAGCATCTACAAATCAGCCTAGCAAATATATACGGAAGAAAAGAAGTATCTTTTTTTGACTTACCTTATTGGAAATATAATCTTATTCGACATAATCTTGATGTTATGCACATAGAAAAGAATGTTTGTATAATCTGCTTGGAACATTGTCGAATATTGATAGAAAGACCAAAGATAACATGAAGGCACAATTGGATTTAAAAGAATTAGGTATCCGATCGAAGCTTCATCCAATAATGCTTGCTAATGATAGAAATTATTTGTCTCCTGCATCTTATACAATGTCTCCATCTTATACAATGTCTCCTCAAGAAAGAAATAATTTTCTTACAATATTGAAAAATATTAAAGTACTTGATGGATATGCATCAAACATTTCAAGGTGTGTGCATATTAAAGATATGAAAATTTCTAATCTTAAAAGTCATGATGGTCACATGATGCAAGATATAATGGGATCTTGATGAAATCCATTTTGTCTTTTCTTCAAGCAATCATCTTTTCCTAGATGAGTGGGTAAGTGTTGATGTTTGGAAATATAAAGAATGAATTTGATACATACTACAACAAATTTAAGGGATGGCAACAACACTTTTAAAGTTATTTCCTGACGCTTTTTTAGCATCGGGAAATGGCCTTTCGACGCTTTTTAAAGCGTTGCTAGATGGCGAAGAAAATTGCCGATGCTTTTTAAAAGTGTTAGAGAAAAATAACTGTGAAAAAGCATCGGGAAAAATAACTGTGCCGATGCGTTTTAAAGCGATGCGTTTTAAAGCGTCGGCAAAGTAATAACCCGATGCTTTAAAAAGCGTCGGCACAGTTATTTTTCCAAACGCTTGTTAAAGCGTCGAGATTATAAATTTGTCAACGCTGTTTAAATCATTAGCACTATAATTTTGCCGATACTTACAATAGCGTAGGCATCTCCAACGATAATTTTTTTAAAATAAAATTACAAACATTTAAATTAAACTGTATAATAATGTAATTAATAATCATATTGCTTACATTAAATTTATATTAAACTACAATGCAATCATAACAAACATAAAATTACATTGCATACATTCTTAAAATCCAAATTAAAATTTCAAATATAAATTTCATTACAATCAATTAAGAGAGTTACAATTTAAAGTTTAACAAAATTTAAAAATACATAAAATGGAAGATCTAAAATAAAAGTAGGCGAGGTCAATGATCTGTAGGAGGAAGATCGTCACCCTGTCCGCTCCGATCTAATGCTAGCCTATAAGAATAATTAAAAAAGTTTAATTTTCTTAACTATCAATTACAATATATTAGATAAATAATTGATATAATATAAGAATATATATTTAATAATATATGTATTTATCTGGTATGGAACAAACATGTGTACGATAGATGTAAGCCGCTCAATGTGCTCTCTCATAGAATCCATCGCTGCTCTATCGATAACACTACTATGTTGCATCTCCTCCATCGCTGCATCTTGTACGACACTCCTCTGTTGCATCTCCTCAATTCATGCTCAAGTCTGCGAACACCATCTGCAGCATCTGTAGTTCATGTCTAGTCATCTCATATAACTGAGTAGGGGTGACTCCAACTCCATAACCCCTAACTCGACCATAGCGCTCCGACCCTATCAACTCCGTAAATACCTCGGCCTCAATGCGACTACTCTGTGTAGATGCTGTAGAGTCATCGACACGCTCAGCAATAAGAGCTGTAGCACTTTCTTGTATTAATTTAAAAAAATTAGTTAGATCTTATGAATAACAAAATCAAATTAGAATCGTTGCATGAAATAAATTGTAATAAATAATTACAAATAAGTCCCTCGACTCATCTCTGACAAAAGTGCCATCATGGTGAGTATGAGTCATCCGGTAAAACTTTACCTCATCGAGTTTCCGCCCATGCTCATCCATCTACAAGAAAAAATACATTTTTGTAAAACTGAATTTAATATTGGTCAAGCTAGTTGCATGCAAAATTGCACGAACTCTTGCCCGACCCATCTTGGGCGGGTCGTCCACATGGTCTTCCCGTGCTCCCCCCTCAGTGCAAACCACCCAACAGGTGGTTCGACATCGTACTGTGAACGAACTCTGTTGCGATCAGGCTCAGGATTTGACGGGACAATATCTATTTGGACGGCTTTCGAGCGAAAGATTCTGACCAGTGGTTCGAGTTCGGGTTCCAAGGTTCTTTACCTCTATGCGATGATGAATCCACCTTCTTGGGCTTCGACGGCAGCTACCTCGACTTGGAATGAGTTGGAGGACCAAGGGCTAAAATTAAATTGAGCCAGTGGGAGCTCGTGCATGTTGTAGAGGTGCTCGTTAACTCCACGAGTACCGAGCAAGACAGGGCGTAGTCACTTATCGTCGTGATTCAGATGATCTGCGAATCGATTAGATTCCAAAGTATTTGTAAAGAACTTGCCAACAATTTCCTCAGCGGAATGCATACCGACCGTAAGATGCTAGCATTGAAGAATGGCTGGGGATACCTCTCGGTCCAGTTGCTGCTCGCCGATAACAATGCCTTGCATATCTTCAGCCGTTAGATATCACGGGAATACGAACGCTAAGGGAGGCGGGTGTCACAGTTGGCATCATACTGCAACCATGCTAGAGACATCGAAGCCGAGGGAATTCGCGCTCACCTGACGCCCTGTAGAAGCCAGGCAACTTCGCACTACAGCAAATTTAAGGGATGTCAATGCTTTTAAAGTTATTTCTTGACCCTTAAAAATCAAAAAATGACCTTTCGACGCTTTTTAAAGTGTTGATAGGTGGCAAAGAAAATTGCCGACGCTTTTTAAAAGCGTCAGAAAAAATAACTATTTTGACGCGTTTTAAAGCATCGGCAATTACTTTGCCGACGCTATTGTAAGCGTCGGCAAGTTACTTTGCCGACTTTAAAACGCGTCTTATTTTTTAAAGCGTCGGGATTATAAATTTGCCGAGCTGTTTAAAGCAAGGTTGTCAATTTCGTTTCGGATTATGTTTCAGTTTAGCTTATGAAACGAAATATTTCGGTATCGGACCATTTCGGTGCTTCGTTTCGTAATATATATAAAAATAAAAAATTTATTCATAATTCATATTCTTTACAAATAATAATAACAACATAAACTTAAAGAGTTTAAATTTTTATGAGTTTGATATATATATATATATATATATATATATAAAAAATTTATTCATAATTCATATTCTTCATAAATAATAATAACAATATAAAAATAAAGAGTTTGAGTTTTTAAGAGATGCGACCATGGGGATAGGGTAACTAGAATTTTTTTGTTATATATATATATATATATATATTAAAATGGGGATAGGGTAACTAGGATTTTTTGATATATATATATATATATATTAAAATGGTTCTGAAAGGTTTAATAATTCATAAATTGGTCTCCAAAAATATTTTATCGAAACGGTCGAAACATACCGAAACGGCCGAAATACGCCGAAACGCATCGAAACGGCCAAAAAATCTTCCGAAACGAAACGTAGTACTTATCTTTTCTGATAAGCTACCGAAACGAAACGTTTCAGCCAAAACGGTCGAAACGGAACGAAATTAACAACTTTGGTTTAAAGCGTAATTTTGCCGACGCTTACAATAGCCTCGGCATCTCTAACGATAATTTTTAAAAAAATAAAATTACAAACATTTAAACTAAACTTGTATAATAATGTAATTAATAATAACATTGCTTACATTAAATTTATATTAAACTATAATGCAATCATATCAAACATAAAATCACATTGCATACATTCTTAAAATCCAAATTAAAATTTTAAATATAAATTTCATTACAATCAATTAAGAGAGTTACAATTTAAAGTTTAACAAAATTTAAAAATACAAAAAATGGAAGATCTAAAATAAAAGTAGGCGAGGTCAATGATCTGTAGGAGAAAGATCGTCACCCTGTTCGCTCCGATCTGATGCTCAAGGAGCCTATAAGAATAATTAAAAAAAGTTTAATTTGCTTAACTATCAGTTACAATATATTAGATAAATAATTGATATAATATAAAAATATATATTTAATAATACATGTATATACCTGGTGTGGAACAAACATGTGTGCGATATAGATGTAAGCCGCTCAATGTGCTCTTTCATAGAATCCATCGCTGCTCTATCGGCGGGACTCCTCCGTTGCATCTCCTCCATCGCTGCATCTTGTACGACACTCCTCCGTCGCATCTTCTCAATCTCATGCTCAAGTCTGTGAACACCATCTGCAGCATCTGTAGCATCACGTTCATGTCTAGTCATCTCAGATAACTGAGTGGGGGTGACTCCAACTCCATAACCCCTCACTCAATCATAGCGCTCTGGCCCCATCAGCTCCGTAAACGCCTCGGCCTCAATGCGACTACTCTGTGTAGATGCTGTAGAGTCATCGACACGCTCAACAATAAGAGCTATAGCTCTTTCCTGTATTAATTTTAAAAAAATTAGTTACATCTTACTGAATAAAAAAATTAAATTAAAATCATTGTACGAAATAAATTGTAATAAATAATTACATGTAAGTCCCTCGACTCATCTCTGACAAAAGTGCCATTATGGTGAGTATGAGTCATTCGGTAAAACTTCACCTCACCGGGTTTTCGCCTATGCTCATCCATCTACAAGAAAAATTACATTTTTGTAAAAATGAATTTAATATTGATCAAGCTAGTTGCATGCAAAAAGTTTTTAACATTTACTTGGATAGATTATAAAAGGTTCATTCAAAAATTGCGCGAACTCTTGCATGACCCATCTCGGGCGGGTCGTCCACAGGGTCTTCCCGTGCTCCCCCCTCAGTGCAAACCACCCAATACGTGGTTCGACATCGTACTGCAAACGAACTCTGCTGCGATCAGGCTCAGGATTCGACGGGACAATCTCTATTTGGACGGCTTTCGAGCGGAAGATTCCGACCAGTGGTTCGAGTTCGGGATCCGAGGTTCTTTACATCTATGCGATGATGAATCCACCTTGGGCTTCGACGGCAGTTACCTTGACTTGGAACGCGTTGGAGGACCGAGGGCTAAAATAAAATTGAGCCAATGGGAACTCATGCATGCTGTAGAGGTGCTCGTTAACTCCACGAGTACCGAGCAAGACAGGGCGCAATCACTGATCGTCGTGATTTAGATGATCTGCGAATCGATTAGATTCCAAATTATATGCAATGAACTTGCCAACAATTTCCTCAGCGGAATGCAAACCGACCGTAAGATGCTGGCATTGGAGAATGGCTGGGGATACCTCTTTGCCCAGTTGCTGCTCGCCGATAACAATGCCACGCATATCTTCAAACCTCTGCAGCCGCTAGATATCATGGGAATACGGACGCTAAGGGAGGCGGGTGCCACAATTGGCATCGCGAGGTTCTTCTCACTGTCAATTGTGGCACCCGTCTCCCTCAGCGTCCGTATTCCCATGATATCTAGCGGCTGCAGAGGTTTGAAAATATGCGTGGCATTGTTATCGGCAAGTAGCAACTGGGCAGAGAGGTATCCCCAGCCATTCTCCAATGCCAGCATCTTACGGTCGGTTTGCATTCCGCTGAGGAAATTGTTGGCAAGTTCGTTGCAGATACTTTGGAATCTAATCGATTCGCAGATTATCTGAATCACGACGATCAGTGATTGTGCCCTGTCTTGCTGGGTACTCATGGAGTTAACGAGCACCTCTACAGCATGCACGAGTTCCCACTGGCTCAGTTTTATTTTAGCCCTCGGTCCTCCAACACGTTCCAAGTTGAGGTAGCTGTCGTCGAAGCCCAAGAATGGATTCATCATCGCATAGATGTAAAGAACCTCAGAACTCGAACTCGAACCACTAGTCGGAATCTTCTGCTCGAAAGCCGACCAAATAGAGATTGTTCCACCGAATACTGAGTCTGATCGCAATAGAGTTCGTTCGCAGTACGATGTTGAACCACCTGTTGGGTGGTTTGCGCTGAAGGGGGAGTACAGGAAGACCCTATGGACGACCCGCCCGAGATGGGTCATGCAAGTGTTCGCATTATTTTTGAATGAACCTTTTATAATCTACTCAAGTAAATGTTGAAAACTTTTTGCATTCAACTAGCTTGATCAATATTAAATTTAGTTTTACAAAAATATAATTTTTATTATAGATGGATGAGCATGGGCGGAAACCCATGGTGAGGTGATGTTTTACCGGATGACTCAGAGTCGCCATGATGGCACTTTTGTCAGAGATGAATCGAGGGACTTTTATGTAATTATTTATTATAACAAAGTATCTACAACCAACTTGCCAACAAATTACTTTGCCGATGCTTTAAAATGCATGGGCAAATTACTTTGCCGACGCTATTGTAAGCTCGGCAAGTTGCTTTGTCGACGCTTTAAAATGCATCGGCATAGTTACTTTTCCCGACGCTTTAACAAGCGTCGGGATTATAAATTTGCCGAGTTGTTTAAAGCGTAATTTTTTCGACGCTTATAATAGCATCGGCATCTCTAACGATAATTTTTAAAAAAAATTAAAATTACAAATATTTAAATTAAACCTGTATAATAATGTAATTAATAATCTCATTGCTTACATTAAATTTATATTAAACTACAATGCAATCATAACAAACATAAAATCACATTGCATACATTCTTAAAATCGAAATTAAAATTTCAAATATAAATTTCATTACAATCAATTAAGAGAGTTACAATTTAAAGTTTAACAAAATTTAAAAATACATAAAATAGAAGATCTAAAATAAAAGTAGGCGAGGTCAATGATCTGTAGGAGGAAGATCGTCATCCTGTCCGCTCCGATCTGATGCTAGCCTATAAGAATAATTAAAAAAAGTTTAATTTGCTTAACTATCAATTACAATATATTAGATAAATAATTGATATAATATAAAAATATATATTTAATAATACATGTATATACCTGGTGTGGAACAAACATGTGTGCGATATAGATGTAAGCCGCTCAATGTGCTCTCTCATAGAATCCATCGCTGCTCTATCGGCGGAACTCCTCCGTTGCATCTCCTCCATCGCTGCATCTTGTACGACACTCCTCCGTCGCATCTTCTCAATCTCATGCTCAAGTCTGCGAACACCATCTGCAGCATCACGTTCATGTCTAGTCATCTCAGATAACTGAGTGGGGGTGACTTCAACTCCATAACCCCTCACTCAACCATAGCGCTCTGGCCCCATCAGCTCCGTAAACGCCTCGGCCTCAATGCGACTACTCTGTGTAGATGCTGTAGAGTCATCGACACGCTCAACAATAAGAGCTATAGCTCTTTCCTGTATTAATTTTAAAAAAATTAGTTACATCTTACTGAATAAAAAAATCAAATTAAAATCATTGTACGAAATAAATTGTAATAAATAATTACATGTAAGTCCCTCGACTCATCTCTGACAAAAGTGCCATCATGGTGAGTATGAGTCATTCGGTAAAACTCCACCTCACCGGGTTTTCGTCTATGCTCATCCATCTACAAGAAAAATTACATTTTTGTAAAAATAAATTTAATATTGATCAAGCTAGTTGCATGCAAAAAGTTTTTAACATTTACTTGGGTAGATTATAAAAGGTTCATTCAAAAATTGCGCGAACTCTTGCATGACCCATCTCGGGCGGGTCGTCCACAGGGTCTTCCCGTGCTCCCCCCTCAGCGCAAACCACCCAATACGTGGTTCGACATCGTACTGCAAACGAACTCTGCTGCGATCAGGCTCAGGATTCGACGGGACAATCTCTATTTGGACGGCTTTCGAGCGGAAGATTCCGACCAGTGGTTCGAGTTCGGGATCCGAGGTTCTTTACATCTATGCGATGATGAATCCACCTTCTTGGGCTTCGACGGCAGTTACCTTGACTTGGAACGCGTTGGAGGACCGAGGGCTAAAATAAAATTGAGCCAATGGGAACTCATGCATGCTGTAGAGGTGCTCGTTAACTCCACGAGTACCGAGCAAGACAGGGCGCAATCACTGATCGTCGTGATTTAGATGATCTGCGAATCGATTAGATTCCAAATTATCTGCAATGAACTTGCCAACAATTTCCTCAGCGGAATGCAAACCGACCGTAAGATGCTGGCATTGGAGAATGGCTGGGGATACCTCTCTGCCCAGTTGCTGCTCGCCGATAACAATGCCACGCATATCTTCAAACCTCTGCATCCGCTAGATATCATGGGAATACGGACGCTAAGGGAGGCGGGTGCCACAATTGGCATCGCGAGGTTCTTCTCACTGTCAATTGTGGCACCCGTCTCCCTCAGCGTCCGTATTTCCATGATATCTAGCGGCTGCAGAGGTTTGAAGATATGCGTGGCATTGTTATCGGCAAGTAGCAACTGGGCAGAGAGGTATCCCCAGCCATTCTCCAATGCCAGCATCTTACGGTCGGTTTGCATTCCGCTGAGAAAATTGTTGGCAAGTTCGTTGCAGATACTTTGGAATCTAATCGATTCGCAGATTATCTGAATCACGACGATCAGTGATTGTGCCCTGTCTTGCTGGGTACTCATGGAGTTAACGAGCACCTCTACAGCATGCACGAGTTCCCACTGGCTCAGTTTTATTTTAGCCCTCGGTCCTCCAACACGTTCCAAGTTGAGGTAGCTGTCGTCGAAGCCCAAGAATGGATTCATCATCGCATAGATGTAAAGAACCTCGGAACTCGAACTCGAACCACTAGTCGGAATCTTCTGCTCGAAAGCCGACCAAATAGAGATTGTTCCACCGAATACTGAGCCTGATCCCAATAGAGTTCGTTCGCAGTACGATGTCGAACCACCTGTTGGGTGGTTTGCGCTGAAGGGGGAGTACAGGAAGACCCTATGGACGACCCGCCCGAGATGGGTCATGCAAGTGTTCGCGTTATTTTTGAATGAACCTTTTATAATCTACTCAAGTAAATGTTGAAAACTTTTTGCATGCAACTAGCTTGATCAATATTAAATTTAGTTTTACAAAAATATAATTTTTATTGTAGATGGATGAGCATGGGCGGAAACCCATGGTGAGGTGATGTTTTACCGGATGACTCAGAGTCACCATGATGCACTTTTGTCAGAGATGAGTCGAGGGACTTATATGTAATTATTTATTATAACAAAGTATCTACAACAACTTGCCAACAAATTACTTTGCCGACGCTTTAAAATGCATGAGCAAATTACTTTGCCGACGCTATTGTAAGCTCGGCAAGTTGCTTTGCCGACGCTTTAAAATGCGTCGGCATAGTTACTTTTCCCGACGCTTTAACAAGCGTCGGGATTATAAATTTGCCGAGTTGTTTAAAGCGTAATTTTTTCGACGCTTATAATAGCGTCGGTATCTCTAACGATAATTTTTAAAAAAAATTAAAATTACAAATATTTAAATTAAACCTGTATAATAATGTAATTAATAATCTCATTGCTTACATTAAATTTATATTAAACTACAATGCAATCATAACAAACATAAAATCACATTGCATACATTCTTAAAATCGAAATTAAAATTTTAAATATAAATTTCATTACAATCAATTAAGAGAGTTACAATTTAAAGTTTAACAAAATTTAAAAATACATAAAATAGAAGATCTAAAATAAAAGTAGGCGAGGTCAATGATCTGTAGGAGGAAGATCGTCATCCTGTCCGCTCCGATCTGATGCTAGCCTATAAGAATAATTAAAAAAAGTTTAATTTGCTTAACTATCAATTACAATATATTAGATAAATAATTGATATAATATAAAATATATATTTAATAATACATGTATATACCTGGTGTGGAACAAACATGTGTGCGATATAGATGTAAGCCGCTCAATGTGCTCTCTCATAGAATCCATCGCTGCTCTATCGGCGGGACTCCTCCGTTGCATCTCCTCCATCGCTGCATCTTGTACGACACTCCTCCATCGCATCTTCTCAATCTCATGCTCAAGTCTGCGAACACCATCTGCAGCATCTGCAGCATCACGTTCATGTCTAGTCATCTCAGATAACTGAGTGGGGGTGACTCCAACTCCATAACCCCTCACTCAACCATAGCGCTCTGGCCCCATCAGCTCCGTAAACGCCTCGGCCTCAATGCGACTACTCTGTGTAGATGCTGTAGAGTCATCGACACGCTCAACAATAAGAGCTATAGCTCTTTCCTGTATTAATTTTAAAAAAATTAGTTACATCTTACTGAATAAAAAAATCAAATTAAAATCATTGTACGAAATAAATTGTAATAAATAATTACATGTAAGTCCCTCGACTCATCTTTGACAAAAGTGCCATCATGGTGAGTATGAGTCATTCGGTAAAACTCCACCTCACCAGGTTTTCGCCTATGCTCATCCATCTACAAGAAAAATTACATTTTTGTAAAAATGAATTTAATATTGATCAAGCTAGTTGCATGCAAAAAGTTTTTAACATTTACTTGGGTAGATTATAAAAGGTTCATTCAAAAATTGCGTGAACTCTTGCATGACCCATCTCGGGCGGGTCGTCCACAGGGTCTTCCCGTGCTCCCTCCTCAGCGCAAACCACCCAATACGTGGTTCGACATCGTACTGCAAACGAACTCTGCTGCGATCAGGCTCAGGATTCGACGGGACAATCTCTATTTGGACGGCTTTCGAGCGGAAGATTCCGACCAGTGGTTCGAGTTCGGGATCCGAGGTTCTTTACATCTATGCGATGATGAATCCACCTTCTTGGGCTTCGACGGCAGTTACCTTGACTTGGAACGCGTTGGAGGACCGAGGGCTAAAATAAAATTGAGCCAATGGGAACTCATGCATGCTGTAGAGGTGCTCGTTAACTCCACGAGTACCGAGCAAGACAGGGCGCAATCACTGATCGTCGTGATTTAGATGATCTGCGAATCGATTAGATTCCAAATTATCTGCAATGAACTTGCCAACAATTTTCTCAGCGGAATGCAAACCGACCGTAAGATGCTGGCATTGGAGAATGGCTGGGATACCTCTCTGCCCAGTTGCTGCTCGCCGATAACAATGCCACGCATATCTTCAAACCTCTGCAGCCGCTAGATATCATGGGAATACGGACGCTAAGGGAGGCGGGTGCCACAATTGGCATCGCGAGGTTCTTCTCACTGTCAATTGTGGCACCCGTCTCCCTCAGCGTCCGTATTCCCATGATATCTAGCGGCTGCAGAGGTTTGAAGATATGCGTGGCATTGTTATCGGCGAGTAGCAACTGGGCAGAGAGGTATCCCCAGCCATTCTCCAATGCCAGCATCTTACGGTCGATTTGCTTTCCGCTGAGGAAATTGTTGGCAAGTTCGTTGCAGATACTTTGGAATCTAATCGATTCGCAGATTATCTGAATCACGACGATCAGTGATTGTGCCCTGTTTTGCTGGGTACTCATGGAGTTAACGAGCACCTCTACAGCATGCACGAGTTCCCACTGGCTCAGTTTTATTTTAGCCCTCGGTCCTCCAACACGTTCCAAGTTGAGGTAGCTGTCGTCGAAGCCCAAGAATGGATTCATCATCGCATAGATGTAAAGAACCTCGGAACTCGAACTCGAACCACTAGTTGGAATCTTCTGCTCGAAAGCCGACCAAATAGAGATTGTTCCACCGAATACTGAGCCTGATCGCAATAGAGTTCGTTCGCAGTACGATGTCGAACCACCTGTTGGGTGGTTTGCGCTGAAGGGGGAGTACAGGAAGACCCTATGGACGACCCGCCCGAGATGGTCGTGTAAGAGTTCGCGCAATTTTTGAATGAACCTTTTATAATCTACTCAAGTAAATGTTGAAAACTTTTTGCATGCAACTAGCTCGATCAATATTAAATTCAGTTTTACAAAAATGTAATTTTTCTTGTAGATGGATTAGCATGGGTGGAAACCCGCGGTGAGTTGGAGTTTTACTGGATGACTCAGAGTACTTTTGTCGGAGATGAGTCGAGGGACTTATATGTAATTATTTATTATAACAAAGTATCTACAACCAATTTGCCAATAAATTACTTTGCCGACGCTTTAAAATGCATGGGCAAATTACTTTGCCAACGCTATTGTAAGCTCGGCAAGTTGCTTTGTCGACCCTTTAAAATGCGTCGGCACTGTTACTTTTCCGATGCTTGTTAAAGCGTCGGGATTATAAATTTGCCAACAAGCATCGAGATTATAAATTTGCCAACAAGCTGTTTAAAGCGTAATTTTGCCGATGCTTACAATAGCGTCGGCATCTCCAACGATAATTTTTTTAAAAAAATTAAAATTACAAATATTTAAATTAAACCTGTATAATAATGTAATTAATAATCTCATTGCTTTCATTAAATTTATATTAAACTACAATGCAATCATAACAAACATAAAATCACATTGCATACATTCTTAAAATCCAAATTAAAATTTTAAATATAAATTTCATTATAATCAATTAAGAGAGTTACAATTTAAAGTTTAACAAAATTTAAAAATACATAAAATGAAAGATCTAAAATAAAAGTAGGCGAGGTCAGTGATCTGTAGGAGGAAGATCGTTACCCTGTCCGCTCCGATCTGATGCTAGCCTATAAGAATAATTAAAAAAAGTTTAATTTGCTTAACTATCAATTACAATATATTAGATAAATAATTGATATAATATAAGAATATATATTTAATAATACATGTATATACCTAAGCCGCTCAATGTGCTCTCTCATAGAATCTATCGCTGCTCTATCGGCGGGACTCCGTTTCATTTCCTCCATCGCTGCATCTTGTACGACACTCCGTCGCATCTCTTCAATCTCATGCTCAAGTCTGCGAACACCATCTGTAGCATCCGCAGCATCACGTTCATGTCTATTCATCTCAGATAACTGAGTGGGGTGACTCCAACTTCATAACCCCTTACTCGACCATAGCGCTCCGGCCCCATCAGCTCCGTAAACACCTCGGCTTCAATGCGACTACTCTTTGTAGATGCTGTTGAGTCATCGACACGCTCAGCAATAAGAGCTGTAGCTCTTTCCTATATTAATTAAAAAAAATTAGTTACATTTTACTGAATAACAAAATCAAATTAAAATCATTGCACGAAATAAATTGTAATAAATAATTACATGTAAGTCCCTCGACTCATCTCTGACAAAAGTGCCATCATGGTGAGTATGAGTCATTCGGTAAAACTCCACCTCATCGGGTTTTCATTCATGCTCATCCATCTACAAGAAAAATTACTTTTTTGTAAAATGAATTTAATATTGATCAAGCTAGTTGCATGCAAAAAGTTTTCAACATTTACTTGGGCAAATTATAAAAGGTTCATTCAAAAATTGCGCGAACTCTTGCACGACCCATCTCGGGCGGGTCGTACACAGGGTCTTCTCGTGCTCCCCCCTCAGCGCAAACCACCCAATAGGTGGTTCGACATCGTACTGCAAACAAACTCTGTTGCGATCATGCTTAGGATTCGACGCGACAATCTCTATTTGGACGGCTTTCGAGCGGAAGATTCCGACCAGTGGTTCAAGTTCGGGATTCGAGGTTCTTTACATCTATGCAATGATGAATCCACCTTGGGCTTCGACGGTAGCTGCCTCGACTTGGAACGCATTGGAGGATCGAGGGCTAAAATAAAATTGAGGCAGTGGGAACTCGTGTATGCTGTAGAGGTACTCGTTAACTCCACGAGTACCGAGCAAGACAGGGCGCAATCACTGATCGTCGTGATTCAGATGATCTGCGAATCGATTAGATTCCAAAGTATCTGCAACGAACATGCCAACAATTTCCTCAGCGGAATGCAAACCGACCGTAAGATGTTGGCATTGGAGAATGGCTGCGGATACCTCTCAGCCCAGTTGCTGCTCGCCGATAACAAAGCCACGCATATCTTCAAACCTCTGCAGCCGCTAGATATCACGGGAATACGGTCGCTAAGGGAGGCGGGTGCCACAATTGATGGTGAGAAGCCAGGCAACCTCGCGATGCTACTTGTGACACCCGCCTCCCTTAGCGTCCGTATTCCCGTCATATCTAGCGGCTGCAGAGGTTTGAAGATATGCGTGGCATTGTTATCGACGAGCAGCAACTGGGCGGAGAGGTATCTGCATCTTACGGTCGGTTTGCATTCCGCTGAGGAAATTGTTGGCAAGATCATTGCATATACTTTGAATTTAATCGATTCGCAGATCATCTGAATCACGACGATCTGTGATTGTGCTCTGTCTTGCTGGGTACTCGTGGAGTTAACGAGCACCTCTACAGCATGCACGAGTTCCCACTGGCTCAGTTTTATTTTAGGCCTCGGTCCTCCAACGTGTTCCAAGTCGAGGTAGCTGCCGTCGAAGCTCAAAATGGTGGATTCATCATTGCATAGATGTAAAGAACCTCGGAACCCGAACTTGAACCACTAGTTGAAATCTTCCGCTCGAAAGCTGTCCAAATAGAGATTGTCCCGTCGAATCCTGAGCCTGATCGCAACAGAGTTCGTTTGCAGTACGATGTTGAACCACCTGTTGGGTGGTTTGCGCTGAGCGGGGAGCACGGGAGACCCTGTGGACGACCCGCCCGAGATGGGTTGTGAAAGAGTTCGCGCAATTTTTGAATGAACCTTTTATAATTTACTCAAGTAAATGTTGAAAACTTTTTGCATGCAACTAGCTTGATCAATATTAAATTCAGTTTTACAAAAATGTAATTTTTCTTGTAGATGGATGAGAATGGGCGAAAACCCGATGAGGTGGAGTTTTACTGGATGACTCATACTCACCATGATGGCACTTTTGTCAGAGATGAATCGAGAGACTTACATGTAATTATTTATTACAACAAAGTATCTTCAACCAACTTGCCAACAAATTACTTTGTCGATGCTTTAAAGCGTCGGCAAAGCAATTTGCCGATGCTATTATAAGCTCGGCAAGTTGCTTTGCCGATGCTTTAAAATGCGTTGGCACAGTTACTTTTCCTGATGCTTGTTAAAGCGTTGGGATTATAAATTTGCCGAGCTGTTTAAAGTGCAATTTTGTCGCTTACAATAGCGTCGGTATCTCCAACGATAATTTTTTTAAAAAATAAAATTACAAATATTTAAATTAAACCTGTATAATAATGTAATTAATAATCACATTGCTTACATTAAATTTATATTAAACTACAATGCAATCATAACAAATATAAAATCACATTGCATACATTCTTAAAATCCAAGTTAAAATTTCAAATAAATATTTCATTACAATCAATTAAGAGAGTTACAATTTAAAATTTAATAAAAATTTAAAAATACATAAAATGAAAGATCTAAAATAAAAGTAGGCGAGGTCAATGATCTGTAAAAGGAAGATCGTCACCCTGTCTGCTCCGATCTGATGCTTCAGGAGCCTATAAGAATAATTAATAAAGTTTAATTTGCTTAATTATGAATTACAATATATTAGATAAATAATTGATATATATAAGAATATATATTTAATAATATATGTATTTATCTGGTATGGAACAAACATGTGTACGATAGATGTAAGCCTCTTAATGTGCTATCATAGAATCCATCGCTGCTCTATCGGCGGCACTCCTCTGTTGCATCTCCTCCATCGCTGCATCTTGTACGACAATCCTCCGTCGCATCTCCTCAATCTCATGCTTAAGTCTATGAACACCATCTGCAGCATCTGCAGCATAATGTTCATGTCTAGTTATCTTAGATAACTGAGTGGGGGTGACTCCAACTCCATAACCCCTCACTCGACTATAGCGCTCCGGCCCAATCAGCTCTGTAAATACTTCGGCCTCAATGCGACTACTCTGTGTAGATGCTATAGAGTCATCGACACGCTCAGCAATAAGAGCTGTAGCTCTTTTCTGTATTAATTTTAAAAAATTAGTAAGATCTTACTGAATAACAAAATCAAATTAAAATCGTTGCACGAAATAAATTGTAATAAATAATTATATATAAGTCCCTCGACTCATCTCTGACAAAAGTGCCATCATGGTGAGTATGAGTCATCCGGTAAAACTCCACCTCATCGGGTTTCCGTCCATGCTCATCCATCTAAAAGAAAAATTACATTTTTGTAAAACTGAATTTAATATTGATCAAGCTAGTTGCATGCAAAAAGTTTAACATTTACTTGGGTAGATTATAAAATGTTCATTCAAAAATTGCGTGAACTCTTGCACGACCCATCTCGGGCGGGTTGTACACAGGGTCTTCCCGTGCTCCCCCTCAGCGCAAACCACCCAACAGGTTGTTCGATATCGTACTGCGAACGAATTTTGTTGCGATCAGGCTTAGGATTCGACGGGACAATATCTATTTGGACGGCTTTCGAACGGAAGATTCCAACAGTGGTTCGAGTTCGGTTTCTGAGGTTCTTTACATCTATGCGATGATGAATCCACCTTATTGGGCTTCGACGGCAGCTACCTCGACTTGGAATGCGTTGAAAGATCGAGGGCTAAAATAAAACTGAGTCAGTGGGAACTCATGCATGCTGTAGAGGTGCTCGTTAACTCCACGAGTACCGAGCAAGACAGGCGCAGTCACTGATCGTCGTGATTCAGATGATCTGCGAATCGATTAAATTTCAAATTTTTTGCAACGAACTTGCCAACAATTTCCTCAGCGGAATGCAAATCGACCGTAAGATGCTGGCATTGGAGAATGGCTGAGATACCTCTTCGCCTAGTTGCTGCTCGCCGATAACAATGCCACGCATATCTTCCAACCTCTATAGTCGCTAGATATTACGGGAATACGGACGCTAAGGAAGGCGGGTGCCACAATTGGCATCATACTGCAACACGTCGAGGCCGAGGGAATTCGCTCTCGCTTGATTCCCTGTAGGACAACCGCTAGTGGAGATATTCTATGGGAGTGTCAACGACATCGACGATGAGAAGCCAGGCAACCTCACGATGCCATTTGTGGCACCCGCCTCCCTTAGCATCCATATTTCCGTGATATCTAGCGGCTGCAGAGGTTTGAAGATATGCGTGGCATTGTTATTGGTAAGCAGCAAATGGGTGGAGAGGTATCTCCAGCCGTTCTCCAATGCCAGCATCTTACGGTCGGTTTGCATTCCGCTGAGGAAATTGTTGGCAAGTTCGTTGCATATACTTTGGAATCTAATCGATTCGCAGATCATCTGAA
>UESW01003327.1:75618-88297 GCA_900491605.1 Calamus simplicifolius | reverse complement strand
TTTAAATTTTTCTCTGAAACTGTTGTGGAGTCGACTCCTGCAGTTTGTGGAGTCGACACCTTCATATTTTGATGTTCTGTCTGGGCAATTAGAGCCGACTCTGGCTTCTGTAGAGCCGACTCTAATTCGGCGCTGACAGATTCTTTGGTTTGGAGCCGACACATTGTTTTCGGAGTTGACTCTAAGTGAACCTAGGTCAAAGTATATAGGTGGAGTCGACACCTATTCGGATTCCATCGTCTCCAAACCTTTCTAAAACTGTTCCAAACTGATTCCAACCCCTTCAAACTCTTCAAATCCCTTGATTACTCATTCCAATCGAATCCCATGGCTCCCAAAAGGCGTGCTATCATTGGTGGTTCGACTATTCCGATGAAGCGTCATTCAAATCGAAGGCAACCTTTGTCATCTTCTTCATCTGCCACTCAGGATGACTCTCCACCCTCACCATCTTCTCCACGAATTGACCAATTAGCGGGTAAGGCCATTACTACCAGAAGAAAAGTAGATTTTAACTTTTTTGCTTCGGAGGGCTTTGCTATCGGGCGTTTGTTGAAAGAAATGGGATGGAAGAAGGTCTGTTCTTTGGATGTCCCTACATACCCTGCCCTAGTGAGAGAATTTTATAATGATTTATGTAGAGGAGAGGAGGCTTAGTGAGTATTGTAAGAGGAACTAAAGTAATCATCATGGCAAACCCTTGGAAATCTATTGGAGATGCCTACCATTGGTTTAGTTGAATATCAACATGAAGACAGAGGAGGTGCCCTATCAAGGATGTTAGGGAGAGAAGTTTCTGAGTTTGAAGAAATCTTGGCCAATCAACTTAATTTGGAACTTAGATTACTTCACAATATTTGTGGAAGAATTTTATTTCCTAAAATCGGAAGGTTTGAATATATCTCAAGCGAGACATCTTATTGATGGATTGTATTCTCACTGGAAGACCTGTTAATCTTGCCGGTATGATGATTGGTTATATGGCAGAAGCAGCAACTAAGAAAGATCAACACTGCCGTATGGTATGATACTAACCTTAGTCTTTAGAAGCCAAGGTGTACTTATAATGGATAATGAGCCACTAAAAAAATTAAGGCATACGGATTACTATAGTGTCTCTACAATTCACCGGATGGGCTTCAGAAAGAAAATGAAAATTGGATAAAAAGAGGACAAGAGGCCAGAGCTGAAGAGGTTAGAGTTGAGGAGGTCAGAGGAGGACATTCCTGTTCCATCTATTCCTGAACCATCTGCTGGACCTTCTTCTGCTGGACCATCTACTGCTAGACCCTCAATGGCTGGACCTAGCTCTCACCCTCCACATCAGTCAGCATTGGCATCTGGAAGATTTTCTGAGGAGCAAATAGGTCAGCTCAGAGCTTTACTGGCTGAGTATGATAGTCAAAGGACAAATGATATGTGTCGATTGAGAGAGGAGTTCAATCAGTTGAAGGATGAGATCAATTCAAGGCTTGACATGATTTCTTTTTCCATTAGCAATTCCGTAGAATCCTTTAGCACTGATCTTCATAAGATTTTTGAAAGGATGGAAGGCATTGCAGACGGTTCTGGAACTTATCTTCATGCTACCAGTCAACTAAAGAAAGATATCGACCTCGCCGTTTCTCAAATTGAAGCTTGTCTTGAAAATTTTAAGAAGACTCAAAAAGATGATATTATGGAAATGATTGGACATTTAAAGAAAATTGTGTATAAGCATATTTGATTTTGATATCCTATCCTAGGTTGTATCTTAGGATTTCTTGCTTTCTTGCTTAGCATGTATCTAGGAATTACATACTTGAATATGTCACTTTTTTTGAAACACATGTAATGAATCTTGCTTTGGAATACAATTACACTTTATTTCAAATTTGTCTATGATTGATTGATTGAATTTCAATGAATGAGTTTACTATCTTTATGATTATTGAACCAACCCCGCTCTGATAACATTCTTTATTACTTTTAAATTCACCTTATTGCTGATAACAAAAAAGGGGGAGAGAAATTGTATATGCATAAAGGAAATAAGAATGGAAGAATATAAGATTTCAATCAATTGGCATATCTAAAGGGGAGAGAAAATTTTGAGATTTATAAATTCTAATCATTTTTTATCAAAAATGATCAATTAATTTAGTTTATTACATAGGGGGAGTTATTCAATGCAGGGGGAGCTTAATAATTTCCTATAAAGTTAAATCATCTTGATTGATGTTTATAATAGAACTCAAAACTCAAGTATGTTTTTTAAAGTTCATTTTAAAAATTGGCATCAAATTATCTGTTAGAAGTTTTAAAGCTTTAACAATGTCTATAATTCTTTATTCAAATAAATTTTTAATGCATATACTCAAAGTTTTTGTCATCATCAAAAAGGGGAGATTGTTGACCCAATTGAGGATTTTGATGATTAACAAAACTATTTGAGTATAACATTTGAAGTTACTAATGATTTTGATTAAGTTTTTCAGCTTATAAGTCAATTTGATAATCAAAATCAAGAGTCAAATTAAGTTCTGGTTCGAATCTAATGTCAAGGTAAGTTTGCAGACATTAGAGTCGACACATGGAATCGCAGAGTCGACTCCGAAAATGGCACAGACTTAGAGTCGACTCCGGGACTGTTAGAGTCGACTCCAACAGAAAAGACAGAATGATGATTTTTTAGGCCACGACTTAGAGTCGACTCCGGGACTGTTAGAGTCGACTCCAGAAGAATTTTGTGTCGATCCCAGAAAAGTCAGAGACGACTCCAGATCAAGCGGATTAAAGCATTTCGAGTTAGAGCCGACTCCAGAAAAGTTAGAGCCAACTCCAGAATGTCAGACGCGACTCCAGAACTGTCAGAATGACTCTAAACTTTATCTTTATCTTTTTTAATCCCAATAGCTATTGCTACTTATGGATCTAATCCTTCTTACACTTGTTTCTAACGGATAGTTTCAAACTATTTATGGATTAATCGGGATCTATAAGAAGAGGGTTTGCTGCATCCGAACAGAGAAGACAAGAGAGACAAAAGAAAAGAATAGAGAGAAATCCGTGAAATCCATCAGAAAATCAATAGAGAAAAGAGGAAAAACTTGTAAGGAAAAATCATACTGATTCCCCAAAAGAAAAGAGAGAGATTCCAAGCTTTTGTTGTTCTATTTCGAAGAAATCTCAAGAGAAGAAAGAAGCCCTAGTTTTCTGATCTTCTGAGTCTCAAGAGCATCTTGAAGGAAGATCCATTCAAAGGAAGAGAAGGAAGAAGCCACCAAGATCTGCGAATCAGGCTTTGATTCCTATCCCTTATTCTTGTTTCATTATTGTATATTTGCTCATTGGAGGAGCTGTTTATCTTGTAAAAACAAATATTGTTTGCTGGTTCAATCTGGTGATTGATTCAGTTGAGACTGTTAGCCTTGTGCAAGCATTAGCTTGTGGTGATAGGTTTTGTGCTGGTGAGCCTTGAAAACCAGCTGGGTTCGTTGTGCACCCAGAAAAACAACAAGTTCGAGTTGTGAGCTTGCAAAACAACTATGCTGTAATTAGATTGATTATAATGTGGACCTAAGAGGTACTTGGGAGTGGACGTAGGTGTAGGCACACCGAACCACTATAAAATCTTCTGTGTTTGCCGTGATTGTCTCTTTATCTTCAACTCTCTATTTGTGCTTGTTCAGTCTTAATTTGTGTGTATCTAAGTTTTTATTTTCGCTTGGGGTTATCTTTCAAAAGAGCTTAAATTTTTGAAAAACTCAATTCACCCTTCCTCTTGGGTTGCTATCTGGACCAACACCCATGAACGGATGTATAGAACAGATGAAAGTAAAATGTTTTACAAAATTTTTTTGAAAATGTTTTAAAATCAGAACTCAAAATTGAAATTGGTTCAAATTTGAAAAGGGATTAACTTAAGATCTAGAATTATGAATTAAAGACCTTAAGACATGATCATAAATCATGGGCTAATTGGGTTAGCATGAATCAGGTTCTCTAATTGGGTTAGACCTAAGGTTAGATGAATTGGACTAAATTAGAAAAATTGAATCTAATCAAATGTTAAGTTAGGTCTTCTCTTTTGGTCCATCTAATTAGATTAGATTGATCAGTCCATAATCTAAATGGACTTGATTTGGGGCTCAGTTGACACCCAAGTCTTCAGGCAAATTTAATTGGGTTTGATCAACCACATAGTGTCTAGAAAGGTTCTGATCAAGGTCGCGGCTACCTCTCACCTGACTAGTTGATTATCAGCTGTTGTCTAGGAAAGATGGTTAATGACGCAACTCGGCCTTTTGATCAAGCCGGCCTGGCTAAGTGGTTCCAGCACTTGATTAGACTAGCCTATTGACTTGCCCTAACCCATGCTTCCTAAGGAAAATTAGTTTGACTGATTTAAGTACCCATGCTTCCTAAGAAAAACTTATGTAGCCTAAGCTCTCAAACCTATGTGACTCCCTTGGACTTTGAATGTGCCACACCTTAGCTTACAATGCATTGCTTATCAAATGTCGAGGCTAGACACATTCTCTACTAAGTCCATAGAGACATGATACATGTGAAGAGAGGGTAACCACATGTCTTATGCTTAACCATCAATCTTCATCAGCTAATGTAAGTCGTCTATGTGCACTTTTAAAAACAAGCACTAGCCTCTTTCTTCTTTATTTCTTTGTGTTTTCCTTTAATCTTTCTTCCTCATTCAATTCTTATATGTACATCATTTTCTTTTTTCTATTTATTTTTTCTATACAATGACCGTCCTCTTTTCCATCATTAGTAGACTTTAGAGGTTCAAGAGAGCGCTATAAATACTATTAGGTTTGTTTTTAAGGTTTTAGTAAAGGTGCATATTGAAGACCAATTAAACAAAAAAGAGTCTCTACTCCTTCCCTTGGCTAGCTGTGCATTTATATGAATGCCATGGGTGCTGAGCTTAGAATCCTATACTACCTCTTTTGCTTTGAAGATATGTAGAGATTTAGGAATTTTTTCTTTCCAATTTTTTCTTAATTCATAATGTCTTTTGCTAGGATTATTATTGTTCTTAGGAAAAGAAGGTTTTTAAAGAACTACCTGAATATTTTTAAGTAATTTTCACTTTAAAAGATCATCTGAAGAGCTAGAGATGGTAGTATCTAAGATCGAAAAAGGGCTATGACATTTTTAACAACTTCCTCACCTCCATTGAGATCGAAAAATGTTTATACCATTTTTAACAACTTCTTCGCCTTCATTCATAGCTGTAAGAAAAAGTTTGAATATGTTTGCTTGCGGTAATTATGGCTTATTGGAAGAATTGATGACTGCATTAAAGATACACTGCTAGTACATCATCCGAGAATTCTTCATGGGCTATTTAAGGGATAGGCTTGACAACCTTTTTAGCATATGAAGAGAGCCCCTTGAAGGCTGAGATGAAAGTCTTTCTCTCAGTAATAAGGAAAGGAATGTGATAACCAATCTAATAGAGAAAATTGCGGTCATGCTCCACAAACTTCTTAAGGAGCTAAGGCTTTGTTGGCCCAGATGGCAACCCAAGAGAGGGGGGGAGGGGGTGAATTGGGTTCTTTAAAAAATTAACACTTAAAACTTAAAACCTATCTTAAAGGATTAAGTGAACTGTGAAGTGAACCAATAATGTAAAACACAATAAGAGAGAGAGAGAGACAATGCACGATAAACACAAAGATTTTATAGTGGTTCGGTGTATCCAACACCTACGTCCACTCCCAAGCAACACTTGGGTCACACTATAATCCACTGATTACAGTCGAGTTGTTTTACAAGCTCACAACTCCAACTTATTGTTTTATAGGATCACAACGAACCCAGCCAATTTTTCCGGGCTCACCAGCACAAAACCCAAACCCAAGCTAACCTTAGCTTTTTCTCGAGGTAATCTACCTCATCTAATTCAATCCCCCTGATTGAATTAGCCAACAATAATTTAAAATAATGTTTACAATACAAATAAAGCTCCTAAATGAGCAAATATTCAATTTAAATAGACAAGGATTAGAAAAGCCTATTTGAAGTGATTTGAATGCGAGCTTTTCTTCTTTTTCTCTTCTCTTTTGAATGGTTGAATCAAGCTTCAGCTCTGATTCTTCACACAGGTTGTTGTAGAGAAGTTGAGGAAAGATGGCTTTGAGCTTCTTCTCCTTCTTCGGTGAATCCTTCGTATTTGATCTTTGGAAAGTTTTGGATTTCTTTTGAATCTCTCTTCTATTGATGGCCTTGGACATAGATTTCTCTTTTTCTTTCTCTCTATTTTCTGTTTTCTCTCTTTTCGTTCTCTCTTCTATTTTTCAAACGAACGATTTTTTCTTAATCCAAGGTTAGGTGAAAACTAGCCATTGAAATTTACTTGGATGCTTCCTTATGCAAAGAAAAATATCTATTGAGAGTTAGGTGAGAAAATATATCCGTTAGAAACCGTTCTGACACTTTTAAAAACGTCCTTGACAGGTTAGAGTCGGCTCCAACTTTTTATGTGTCAGCTCCAGATCGGGTTTTCCATAAATAGCAAAAATCAATTCGACGTGGAGTCGGCTCCAACTTTGCAAAGTGTCGACTCCCCGCCGACTGAAGTCGGCTCCCAATTTCTGATGTGTCGGCTCCAGAAATTGCTCCAAAAAAACATAGTCTCTGTAACTCAGGTTAGAGTCGGCTCCCAAAATCCATGTGTCGACTCCAAAACCTCAGGTGTCGACTCCATTTCTCAATAATTTTTTAACAATCTTCCCCTTTTTGATGATGACAAAAACATTAAGTATATGCATAATCAATTAATGCATGATTTCAAAGCAAATTTAAGTTCTCATAGTTAAGCTCCCCTTAATGAGGTAGCTCCCCCTATGTATACTCAAATTGACATCTTCTCTGCATATCATTAAAACTCATGCAATTAAGTTCATTTCAATGCTTGATATCCTTTCTCAAATTCATTCATACATAATGCATATATGAAAACAACCTTTCTCCCCCTTTTTTGTATCAACAAAAAGGTTAAGAAGGCGTTTAGCTTAAATTAACATCAATCATTAAAATTCAAAGTTCAAAACAAAGTCCCTCAATTATCAAAATTTAAGTATGATATTCATTGAATACTGAAAGATACAAATTCAAAATGTTAAATTTCAAGTATGATATTCATTGAATACTCAAAACTTCATTACATCATTTATAAAGTCAAACTAAACTTCAAAGTCAAAGTACAAACTAAACATCAAAGAGTAAGTACATCAAAAAAGTCAAACTCAAAAGAAAACATCAAAATCTAAGGAGTCTTTTGAGTTCTTCTAAAATCTTTTCCATTCCTTCACTTTGAATCTTGATAAATTCATTCAATCTTCTGTCAATAAATGCAGATGCCACTGTAATTTTCTCTTGTAATTCAGCATTGCACTTGAAATAAGTATCAGAATCTCCTCCTATATCCTTGATTTTCTAAAAATATGCATAAGATCATCTTCAAAGCTTCTAAAGAAGATCCAAAGGATGATTCAATTCTGCTTACTCTCTCTTCCAAGGAATAGAACATCTCTCTTAAGCTCATTAGACTACCATCTAGTTCACTCTTCATTTTAGCTTTATGATCCAAAAAAAGATCTCAATTGCTCCATCCGAATCAGAAAAACCAACAGAGGACTGAACAGAAGCTGAAGGAGCCGGTGTAGGAACAGAAGGTGCTGGACAGCTGGGGTAGGTGACATATGCCTCACTGAAGGCTCTGCCTCCGAAGTGCCGTGGCTCCAGTATCCATCTCTGCTGCCCTATCATCCATGCTTCCTTTCCTCTCCCAGTTTTATTGATTTTAATGAATCCCATCCGGTGCAGTGTGGCTATTGTAGTAATGTATGTCTTAAGCTTTTCATGGGCTCATTATCTAAATAATTAACTCCTTGGCTCTGAAATAGTGGTCAAAATCATGCCATAAGGAAGGGTAGATCTCTTCTTGCTCCCAGCCTCGGCCATATACCAAATAATCATACCGGAAGGTTAATAGGCTGGCCGGTCAAACACATCCATAACTAGAATATCTCTCTCAGAAACATACTCAAAATGATCGGTCTTAGGAAACAAGATCCTACCACAAATATTGTGTAACAATCTAAGCTCCAAGGGCAATTGGTTAGCCCTAACTTCTTCAAATTCAACTTCTCTTCCAAGCATTCTAGATAAAGCTGCTCCTCTGTCACTATGAGCATTGGCAGTGGGTCCAGCAACAGAATATCTAACAGTCTACCCAAAATCTTAGAAGGTGAGGTGAATCCTTGTTCCTCTCACAAAGCTAATTAAACCTCCATCTCCTCTAGATAAATTCAGTAAAAATCTTTAACAAGTGCAGGATAGGTGGAACATCTAAAGAGCATACCTTCTCCCAGCCTATATCTGATTGCTTGCCTAATAGAAGCCCTCTTCCTCAAAAAATGAAAATCACCTTTCTACCCATTAATAACACGCCCGCAATAGTGTCTACCTGTGGTGAAGGATACCTGGAATCGCAAAGGATGAATCTGAGCTGGGTGATGGTTGAGGAGCCGGACGCCTCTCACTCCTCTTTCTTATCGCCACGCTCCAAAGATCGATCCCCTTACTTTGGTGCCATTGGTCCTAGGGAATGGTTGATTTGAGAAATCTAGGTTTTGGGAAGGCTTGGGGAGAATTTTGAAAAGGATTGGAAATGATTGGGGACAAAAAGGTGTCGACTCTGCCCTAATAGCCAAATTGGGTCCAAAGGTGTCGACTCCCGCAAAGTTGGGTGTCGACTCCAAGTCGCTAACACTGTTAGCGCCTGAACTAGAGTCGGCTCCGCTAAGGCGGGTGTCGGCTCTAAGGTCTCAGAGAGAACAGAAGAGTCGACTCCACTGACTAGGGTGTCGACTCCAAGACAGTTTTAGAAAAAAAATAAGAGTTTCAAGGATCCAAAACTTGTCAAAAGAATAATCAATAAATAGGATAAATTCTTTGGAATGTGGTGAATCAAATGGTTCAAATATCTAGATGAATTTGTCCTTAGAATCATGAAGGAAATTTTAAGAAATTGATTGAATTCTAAATAGTCATTCTTAAGGGTTTCAAAATCATTCCAATGGGTCACAAATCCCTAACTCTCCTCTAAGATAACAAAATCTCTCTTCACTTAAGGGGTTTTGTAAATATGTCAGCTAATTGTTCATCAGTACAAATATAATCAAGACAAATGTCATTATTAGCTACATGTTCTCTAATAAAATGATATCTAATTTCAATATGTTTAGTTCTTGAATGTTGGATTGGATTTATAGTTAAGTTTATTGCACTAGTGTTATCACATCTATAGGAGTTTTATCAAGTGTTATGCCATAATCTTCAAGTTGTCGCTTAATCCAAAGGATTTGAGCACAACAACTTCCAGCTGCAACATATTCAGCCTCAGTAGTAGATAATGCAACCGAGTTTTCTTTTTTGCTAAATCAAGAGATTAAGTTACTTCCTAAAAATTGACATGCACCACTTGTACTTTTCTATCTAATTTACAACCAACATAATCAGAATCAGAATAAGCAATTAAATTTAGTGTTGAGTCTCTGAATACCATAATCCTACATTTTTAGTTTCACTTAAATATCTAAGTATTCTTTTTACAGCAATTAAGTGAGATTCTTTAGGTTCAGACTGATATCTAGCACATAGACAAACAGCAAACATATCTGGTCTACTTGCTGTTAAGTAAAGTAGAGATCCGATCATACCTCTATAATACTTTTGATCAACTTTCTTCATCTTCATCTTTATCCAATTTGCATGAAGGACTCATTGGTGTTCCAAGAGGTTTGATTGATTCTATTCCAAACTTCTTGAGAATTTCCTTTGTGTACTTTGTTTGGTTGATGAAGATTTCCTCTCTCTCTTGTTTGATTTGTAGTCCTAGGAAGAAGTTGAGTTCTCCCATCATGCTCATCTCGAATTCACCCTGCATTAACTTGGCAAATTCTTGACACAAAAATTGTTAGTAGCACCGAATATAATATCATCTACATATATTTGTACTACTAATAAATCGTTATCTTTTCTTTTCAAAAATAAGGTTTTATCAACATTTCCTCTAGAAAAATCATTTTCAATTAGAAATTTGCTTAACCTATCATACCAAGCTCTAGGTGCTTTTTAAACCATAAAGTGCTTTGTGTAATTTAAAAACATGATTTAAAATTCATGATCTTCAAAACCTGGTGGTTGTTCAACAAAAACTTCCTTATTTATAAATCCATTTAAAAATTTACTTTTAATATCCATTTGAAATAAATTGATGTTCATATGACATGCAAATGCAAGTAATAGTCTAATTGCTTCTAATCTAGCTACAGGTGCAAAAGTTTCATCAAAATCAATTCCTTCTTCTTGATTATATCCTTTTGCAACTAATCTAGCTTTATTTCAATTACTATGTCATTTTCATCTAATTTATTTCTAAATACCCATTTAGATCCTATAACCAAATGACCTTTAGGTCTATCAACTAAGGACCATATACATTATTCCTAGTAAATTGATTTAATTCCTCTTGCATAGCTAACATCCAATTACTATCTTTTTTGGCTTCTTGATGGTTTTAGGTTCAATTTGAGATACAAATGCAAGATGATTATTGATATTTCTCATTATGATCTAGTTCTTACTCCTTGAGATGGATCACCTATAATCAATTCCTTTGGATGACTATAGGCATATCTCCAATCTCTAGGAAGATCTACCTCATTATGATTAGTATCAATAACATCAACTAGGAGAATCATTATCTTTAGCTTCTTGTTCATGGTCTGAAGATACATCTATATTTAATTTCTCAATATCTCTCTCAAGCATATTTGTATCTTCCTCATCATCAATCTTTTCAGAACTTGATCCTAAAGACTCATCAAAAACTACATGAATAGATTCTTCTACAATTAAAGTTCCTCTTGTTAAATACTTTATATGCTTTACTAGATGTTGAATATCCTAAGAATATGCCTTCATCAGATTTGCATCAAACTTCCCAAGATTGTCTTTACCATTATTATGAATGAAACATTTACAACCAAATGCATGAAAATAACTAATGTTTGGTTTTCTATTATGCCATAATTCATAGGGAGTCTTTTTAAAAATTGGTCTAATTAGGACTCTATTTAAGATGTAACATGCCGTGTTTATAGCTTCCGCCCAGAAGTACTTTGGGAGTTGGCTTTCACATAGCATGGTACGGGCCATGTCTTCTAAAGTCCTATTCTTTCTTTCGACGACTCCATTTTGTTGGGGTGTTCTAGATGCAGAGAAATTATGATGAATGCCATTTTCAATGCAATTTTCAAATTGATGATTTTCAAATTCTGTGCCATGATCACTTCTAAGAGACACTATAGTAGTATTTTTCTCATTTATGACTTTCTTAAAAAATTTAGGAATATCGAGAAAGTCTCATCTTTGTGAGCCAAAAATAATACCCAAGTGAATCTAGAATAATCATCTACTATCACAAGACCATATTTCTTTTCTCCTAGACTAGTGGTTCTAGTAGGTCCAAAAAGGTCCATGTGAAGTAGCTCTAGTGGCCTAGAAGTGGAAACAACATTTTTAGATTTGAAAGAGTTTCTAGTCTGTTTTCCAAATTGACATGCATCACAAATTCTGTTATTTTCAAAATCTAGTTTTGGGAGTCCTTTAACTAAATCCATTCTAATTAATTTTAAAATTAGGTGTGTGCTTACATGACCTAATCTACGATGCCATAACCATCCAATCTCATTTACATTAGCATTATCAGCAACTAAGCAATGATTACTAGTAGACAAATTGTCTAAATCAATTAAGTATACATTGCTATTTCTATTTCCAATAAATACAATGCTATTGTTAATGGGATTAGAAACAGTGCAGATAGAAGCTTCAAATGAAACTTTGAAACCTTTATCACACAATTGGCTAATGCTAATTAAATTATGCTTTAAACCAACATATAAAACATTCTCAATAAAAGTGGATGGAGTTATTTGAATTTTACCAAGGCCCATAATTTGACCTTTGCCATTATCTCCAAAAGTAACAACTCCTCTTTTATTTTCAAGGGTGATGATTGTTCCTTGTCACCCATCATGTGCCTTGAGCAGCCATTATCAAGACCACTTTCATCTTGGCCGCAAGACACTCCTGCAAGATAATCAAATCTTATGTTTAGATACCCAAGCTTTCTTGGGTCCTTCATGGTTAGTCGCAATAAAAATTGTTCCTTTTAAAACCCATATTTTCTTTCCTTTAATATTTAAATTCTTATTAATTTTTTAAAATTACATTCATAAGATTTATGTCCCTTTTTGTTGCAATGATAACATGAAACATCATTTTTTATTTTTTCTTAATAAAAAAATTGTTTACAAATTTTTATTTCATGTGAGGTCTATAACCTAATCCGGCTTTATCAAAAACTGCTCTTTGATTACTTAAAAGTAAATTTAATTTTTATGAGCTATATGTAAATTTATCAACAATGTTTTTATACTTATCAACTTCTTTCTTTAAATTAATGTTTTCATTGAAAATTGATTCTTTTTCTTTTTGAAAATCTTCCTTTTCAGCTTTTAAATCTTTAATTTTAAGAGTTAGTTCATTTTTCTCTTTAAGAAGATTTAAATTTTTAGTTTTCAAAGATTTATTTTTCTTT